>CM021102.1:814520799-814653314 GCA_007115665.2 Sequoiadendron giganteum
ACCAAAGAGCCATGACATTGATCTTCCACGACATGATCCATAAAATAGTCAAAGATTATGTGGACGAAATACTAGCTAAATTCAAGAAAATGCAAGATCACATAACAACTCTAAGTGCAATCTTTGATAAACTATAACAATACAAGGTCAGACTCAACCCGAAGAAGTGTGTCTTTGGGGTACAATCGGGAAAGTTGTTGGGGTACATAGTTTCAACGAGAGGGATAGAGGTGGAACCTACAAAGGTAAAAGCAATCCTTGAAATGGAAGCGCCAAGAACATTAAAGCAACTCAGAGGATTACAAGGTAGACTCCAATCCATCCGGAGATTCATAGCACAACTAGCAGATAAACAGATCACCTATTCACACCTGCTTCACAAGGGAGTCGCATTCACGTGGGACAACAAGTGCGAGCAAGCATTTAACAAAAATAAAGAATATCTACTTACACCACCTGTGTTGATGCCACCAATTGTCGAGAAGCCATTAATCCTATACATCTCAGCAACAAAAGCCGCCCTTGGTGCCCTTTTAGCCCAACA
The DNA here is from genome assembly GCA_007115665.2 of Sequoiadendron giganteum. Classification (NCBI taxonomy): domain Eukaryota; kingdom Viridiplantae; phylum Streptophyta; class Pinopsida; order Cupressales; family Cupressaceae; genus Sequoiadendron; species Sequoiadendron giganteum. The sequence continues at coordinate 814,521,344 of CM021102.1, forward strand.
TGATGAAAAGGGAACCAAGCGGGCCATCTACTATATCAGCAGAACAATGGTGGGGCATGAGCTCAATTACACATCAATAGAAAAGGCTTGCCTGGCACTAGTATTTGTAGTTCATAAATTTAGACACTACATGCTAGCTCATCAAATCAAGTTGATTGCCAAGATAGAGCCTCTAAAATATCTATTGTCAAAAGCAATGCTCACAAGCAGAATGGCTAAATGGGTAATGATACTATCTGAACAAGATATTGAGTATGTTGAGTGAAAGGCGATCAAAGGACAAGTTATTGCAGACCAACTAGCAAAAGCTCCCCTCTACACAGACAACCCGCTCATATTAGAATTTCCAGATGAGTCCCTTTTCAACCTTGGTGTAGCTGACCACTGAAAATTGTACTTCGATGGCTCCCACACGTAGCATGGATCAGGAGCCGATGTGTTATTCATCACCCCCCAAGGAGACTGTATACCTAGATAATATAAGCTGGCATTCCCCTGCACCAACAATATTGCAAAATATGAGGCTTTGACCATAGGCCTCAAGATTGCAACTTAGTGGCAAATCATGGCATTAAAGGTCTATGGGGACTCACAACTTATCATCAACCAATTCAATAGTGATTACCAAATTAAGGATGATAAGCTCACACCATACAAAAAGGTGGTAGAAAGCCTCAAGGAATTATTCATCGACATCACCTTTGAGCAGATACCAAGGAAAAATAATAGAGCAGCCGATGCAATGGCAACCATTGGATCCTTACTAGACATCCCTCGCAACGTCTTGAAACATGAATTCCTGGTAGAGCAGCTTCTTGTACCCACTTTTGAGGTACTAGAGTCAAAATACGCATGTGAACGCGTTGGTTCGGGTGATCTTTGGTATCATGACATATACACCTACCTAAGGTTAGGAATCCTCCCCACTAACATCACCCCAAACCTAAAGTGAACCTTTATCAAAAGGGCCTTGCGATTCGTCATCCTAGGAGAGACCCTCTTCCGTAGAAGTATCGATGGGACCTTGCTACGTTGTTTAAAACCTAAGGAGGCCATGATTGCTCTAACTGAGGTATATAATGGCACGTGTGGTTCACACTCGAGTGGTATGACCTTGGCTAAAAAGTTGTTGAGAATCGGGTACTACTGGCCGACAATGGAGAGAGAGGCACACAACTTTGTCAAAAGATTCCTGCAATGCCAACATCATGGAGACCTTATTCATGCACCAGCTCAAGAACTACATCCCATTGTTACACCTTGGCCCTTTTCACAGTGGGGGCTTGATCTCATTGGTAAAATCTCACCCACCTCATCCAATGGCCACAAGTTCATTATCACTGCCAATGAATATTTCACAAAGTGGGTCGAAGCAATTCCCATTACCTATATCATGGGAAAAAAAATATCCAAGTTCATCCTGAACTACCTCATTTTCTGATACGATGTTCCCCAATCAATTATCTCCGATAATGGGAAACCTTTCAAAAATTAGGATATTCATGATTTATGTGAAAAATTTAAAATCCAGCACCGCTTTTCCACCCCATACTATCCACAAGGCAATGGCCAAGCAGAAGCCACGAATAAAACCATCCTAAAAATCCTCAAGAAAATAGTCAATGACTCCAGTTATGACTGGCATCTACAGCTAAATCATGCCTTATGGGCCTACCGCACCAGCATCTGCATGCCAATAAGCACCACCCCATTCTCCCTGGTCTATGGATCAGAAGCCATCCTCCCTATTGAGATCGAGCTCCTATCACTGAGGATATCATTGCAAAAACTCATCACGAATGAGGAATACAGGGTTACAAGACTGAATGAGATGGAGTTACTAGATGAACGACGCATGGATGCCCTAAATCATCTACAAGTGTACCAGAATCGCCTGAAACGGAGCTACAACAAGAAGATCAGGCATCACACTTTCCAAGTTGGTGACCTTGTGCTAAAAGAAAACCAAAAGAATGTGCCAAACTCGGATACAAAAGGAAAGTTTGAGCCCAACTGGCTAGGACCCTTCATCATCACTGCAAGTTACAAATCGGGGGCATATCAGCTGTTGACACCAGAAGGCGAGCCCCTGCAGGAGCCCATGAATGGCTCTCACCTCAAAAAGTTTTATTCCTAAATCTTGCAAGGTATAGAACTAGAAAATTAAAAAAAAAATCAGAAAAATTCTTGAAAAGATGGTTACCTTGATGAAACACTGGCAAACAGGTGTCTTGGTGACAACAAAAAAATCAAAAAATGCAAAAATCCAAAAAAAATCAAAAAAATAATTGAAAATAGTAAAGAGAAAAAATTTGTCCTCTAGTGGAAACCACTTCGGTGGCGCTTTGGGCAAGTACCTTGGTAAAAAACTGGCAAATAGGTACCAAGTGTAAATAAAGCACCCCCCATCTACCAAGATCTGCACGACTCACTCATTCCATCACATCCCAATAAATCATCCATCCACCCATCCGCTCACATCCATACCATAGCCTGAGCTGGTGTCCATACAATATTCCACCATTGAACTACTTGGAATTCTTAAGGTCAGTTTGTCCTGCCTTTATTGAAGTAGTCTATCACACCACGCTGGGGGCATGTTCCTGTATCAGCATCAGATTGGATTCATGTATATTCTCGTGATCTTCTTCAAATTCATCAAAAAATCCAAAAACATCCAAATCATTCAAAAATCCAAAAACATGTCAAAATATCAAAAATTCTTCAAAAAATCATCATTGAGTCTTGTCAGTCTTTCACCTTGTTGAACTACATCATCTTTGAGCTTGAACGTAGGCAAGGTTGATCTTTGATCATCCCCTGAGACAGTTAGGGTCAATCCTTTAGGCGTTCATCGCATTGGCAATCTATTTTCCCATCTGGTCTGCATCTTAAGTCAATCCTTTAAGCAATAAAATGGCAATCCATTTGTCCATCTTGTCATCAAGTCAGTTTGTGTCAGTCGACCTACGTGGTCTCTACGTGTATAACGTAGGCAAGGATAATCTATGGATCAGCTCCTAAGATCCCTAGGATAGGTCTTTAAGTTAGTCTATTCATCGTAAATCTTGAAAATACCAAAAGCATTGAAAAATGTGAAAATACCAAAAACAACCTCAAAATATTTTGAAAACCCAAAATAGTGCATCCATTTCATCTCGCTTTCACCCATGATCATCTCACTCATAATAAAGTCAGTCATCACTTTCACCCTTTGGTGAGTCAATCAGAAGCAAGTCTAGCAGGTTCCAAAGTGAACACCTAATTGTTAGAGTCTCAAGCCTAAGTTAGTAAGCAAGCAAGTTGGTCAACTCAGAGTATCAATAGCTTATCACCCAATCGGTCCCATCAAAACCCTGATCACTACATGTCCTAGGATGAAGCTTTCCTGTGATGGACATAGGCATCAAGTACCCCTCACAGTAGTTAGTCTTGGCTAGCGGTATGAAGAACATTAGCTTGTTTGTTTACTTTATCTTGGTCTTTTTAACTTATCTTATTTTATGCTCATTCCAAGGACCTCTCGATGATGCCTAAACAAAATAGGTTTAGAGAGAAAGGAATGGGGCAATGATAATTATATTTTTTATCTACTATACTTGTGGGATACACTTGTAAAATAACTTAGTTGTGCATGTTTTGTTTGGTTTGTAGGGAGGATATTTTAGGTATCTTGTTGACCACATAGGAAAGCTTGCTTTTCTATGTTTTGGTCCAAGATGTCTAGAATATTTGAACTGCATCCCGAATGAAGTATGTATGTTAAGTGTGAACAAAAATACTCCTATCTGATTGTCAAGTCAAAGTCCATCACACTAGGTACAAATGCCATCCTGATCCTTCATACTTTGATGCATCATACCTATGTGTATTATCAAATATAATGCAATTGACCCTTAGAAAATCTCAATTCCTAGCAATGCAAATCACCATCTGCATTCTAACTAATTCACTAATTTTGTGTTTCTTCTACCTTCTTTCCACACTAACATGGTATCATAACAGTAATCAAAGCATTGCCCATGCATACACCCTGCATCCACATGATCATCAACATTAAAACACATGGCATCATATCATCATCTTAAAAGTTGTTATTCTAAACATCTTAAGCATAACATTACATGATACATAATCATTTACGTCCATTATCATTTGCAACCATTACCATTTGCATCCATTAACATCATTAATATGCATTACATCATTAAAAAATGGAAAATACACAAAAAAAAATGCATCCATTACATACATTGCATCACATAAGCATAAGAATAGAAAACATCTCATAGCATCATACATTTGCATATTATACATCTGCATATCATACATGTACACCATACATATCATAAAAGGTGAATCATCTCATATATATCATAAAAAAAAATACTGTTATGATACAAATCGGATCAGATGTGCATCAAATACATAATACAATAAGGCAAAAATACTGTAGCCCGTATATAAAAAATGAAGCAAACTGTCCTATGATCAAGAGGGGGCGGGCCCTGCTGGCTGCTACCCTCCCCATCCTTTCTCTCACCATGGGCCTCTACCAGTTGCCTCCCTGTCTTCTGGGAAAAGTCTGGCACTTTGCGGTTTGATGGTACTACCTGTCGGTAATGTTGTCGATAGTACTCGACCTCTCTAATGGTCTCTTTGTGGTCACGAATATCAATTGATCGGCCCCGGGATGAGGACGCTGCACTCTCTAACTATCTCCACCGACCTATCTCCTGATCCCTCTCAGATCGTGCCTGGTCTCTCTCCATAGTTAGAGCCTGTACCTGCCCCTATAGCTGCTAAATCAACACATCTCGATGATCGGGCTGCCCTGCTAGCTGTCCTACTGGCTGTCCTACTAGCTGCTACTGAGGATCTACCCTTAGCTAACCATCTTGTTCCCCTACTCATATAGGTGATTGTTGTGCCGCGTCCTTGGGAGGTGTTTGATGAGGAGGTGGCCCACCTCGGCCAGCTGCCCGACCCCTACATCTGCGTCATGGGACAAGTTCACCTAGAACTATCAATCTGAGTGGAGGTCTAAACCATGCCCTATAAGCTGGAGTGACCCCCGCATCTGCTGGCCCCTGATCATATGGCCACAATCGAGCCACTAACTACCTAAATCAGGACACCATGTCGGCTACCGGGATGGGCTGGCCCCATGCTGTCTCTCTAGTCATATGTGCAAAGATGGCCACATAGTGGTCATCAGGCCTATCTTGTACCTCCCCGAACTGACGAGAAACCATGTCCAGAAGATACCTCTCAATCATGGTGTGTTTTTGGCCGTACATCAATTTGTCCTACCGGGAAAAGAAGAGTTTTTGATCATCATCTCACCACAGACCAACACCCATCGATGGTCTCCAGACAAACTCTCTCATATCATCGAGCACTCGCCACCAGTGCGGAATACCACCTGTGCCAGTGAAAGAAAAGTGCATCACTCCCCCACCATACCACCAAACAAGGGGATCATCTCTCTTCAGGAGAACTGGTGTGATATCCGGGCAAAGCACTGGGATCCTCTCCCATGCCCAGATGTGTAGTAAGGTACCTCCAGCCCCAATGGACTTGCTATCCAAATAAGCAAACTCATGAAGATCCCTATAGAGGGATGCTAGTAATACTTGTCCCCAAGCGAAGCACTCCCTATGGTGAGCCATTTGATCCCATACTAGTCCCCATCCTGGATTGAAGTATCAGCCCCGTCGATCAGGTACTACAAGGCCTGAGATGATAGCAGCAATAATTAACCTGTACGTGTGCACACAACTGCGATATAGCTCTAAGTCGATCTGACTGTCACAAAACTCAATCTCATCCAACTCCATAACCCCGTAACAAGCCTCTCTACTAGCGTCCGGATCATAGACGACTCGGGTCCCATGAATAGGCAATCGGAGGATGCACCATACATCCTCAAGAGTGATGGTAGCCTCGCCGATAGGAAGATGGAAGGAGGAAGTCTCACTATGCCATCACTCTACCAGAGCCATAAGCATACCTAAGTAAGCTCGAACGGGAGGGACGTATGCAACATACTAGAGAGCAATGGCACCAAGGTGCTCCTGGACCAACTCAGGCATATCCCCTAGTCTCCTAAGCATCAGCCATCGGTGCTCCTGCGAGTAAAGTACACTAGGCTCCTCCTGCACAGGGAAGGCCATCGCGTCAGAAAAGAAAAAGTTTCATTGCATCTCGTGTTAACTTTGCCCTAAACTGGCAAATATGGTGTTGTTTGTGGGTGCGGCCCAGTTTGGAAAGTTCCAAACTGTACCGCCGCGGTGGAGATTGACATTTCGAAAGTTCCAAAGTGGCCTGCGTGGCGCACTTTTCATATGCGATCCTCCTTAAGGAAAACCCTAAATTCCTAACTACGTCATGCGGTGGAGTAAGAGCACGCAGTGGACTTTTGGTCAATTAAATGCTATATTGCATAGTGGCCCGTGCAGCAGACTTCGCATATGCAGTGCAAAAGGGGACCACGCAGTTGCGATAAGACACTTTTCGCGGTTCCATATAGTGCCACACATTTTGTACAGGACTTTGACCCTATTTAATGCACGTAAAACGATAAATTTGAAAGTTGGATAGGGGTACATACCACAGGTCCTGCACCAGCTGGCCGCTGGTGCGTCTGAACCCTCTTTTGACACGTGCCTGGGAAGCTATCGTTGCGCCATTTCAACCAAGACTCAAAGCTCAAATTTGAAATTTTCCAAAGGCTAAGATTGCAAATGAATTGAAAATGACACCTCGAGGTCTATTTAAGCCTAAAAATTAGGGTTTTTTGACCTAATTTGACCTTCTAGCTAGAGTTTTGATCCCCCAAACCCATTTTCGTCCAACCAAGAGTCATTTTGCATCCCTTCTAGAATTTTAATGCATTTTTCTGGCGTTCTGAGGCATTTCTGGCCTGTCAGGCACCTTGTCATCTTTTTCGCGAGATCATCCAAAAAATTCAAAAAATTTGTCCGATCTCTTGAGGGGGCAATATCCAGCAATATCCTTCTACTGGGGCAGCATTGGGGTATCTGAAAATTTTCAAAAAAAATCCTGGACCTTTGATCATAGCAGTTTATTCTTTGAATCAATGCAACAAGTACATTGCTTCAAAGAGGGGCAAAATGTAGACATGAAAAATGTACAAGTTCATTTTGGCACACCTGATCCTGATTACAAAAAACGCTTCCTCTTAAATCACATTCTCATAATTTCATCACTTTCTATCTTTTAATTTAATAAATCACTATTTATTGGATTAAGTCTCCCTCTTTCAATGATTAAATTAATCAATTAATTTAATTAACCATTGCATATCTCTTTAATTAAATAAATCATTTTATTTAATTAAAATCTCTAAAGTCCTATTAAATTAAATAAATTAAAACCTTATTTGATTTAATCTAACATATTCCTTCTTGATTAAATAAATCAAATCATTTATTTAATAAATCATTTCCTCTCAATTCTAGACTTAAATCAATTCATAAATCTAAGTCTAAATTGTCACATCACCTAATTCTTCATTAAATTAATCAAAACATTTGATTAAGTTAATCCTTCTCACTAAAATCCTCTAGAGAATGCAAGTTGCACAATAAATGAAATACTTTGATTTATTAATTCTTCTATTTTCCCTCACAAAGCATCAAAAGAGAATATTCCCTCATTTGAATTCAAAAAGGCCAAGTGGACTTGGTCCTTCCAACAAGGCATTCAATGCCTCTTACATGTCCTTGACCTTGAGCCAAGTGATATTTACTTCACTTCTCTTCCCCCTTCAACAAGTCAACTCACCATTTCAAATTCAAATTTATGCATTTATCATGCACATTGACCAAAATGTGCTCATTCCTCATCCAATCACATGTGGACAAGTGGCACAATGCCATTGGATTATCTTTTGTCCCACATTGCTCAATCTTGCTCACTTATCCCAAATAGAAGTCTATAAATTGGAGACCTCTCTTCTCAACCATCATCCACAATTCATATGCAAAGCTACTCTCTACAATTGAGAACTAATTTTGTTCATTATCTCCAAGCATTCATTATATTTTCACATTTGCACCAAGGTTATTCTCAAATCTCTTTGGAGATTTGACCATTTCTAGATTCACATATCATTGCTACTTACGAGTTGGGAAAGGGCCAATTGCAACACCTCATTGGCACCAATTCCCCCATAAGATCATCATGCTATTAGCTTACTTAGGATTGCTTTCATTGTAATTTACAGTTTTGTTACTTTCCTAATTTTAGCTTGAATAGATGGATTTTGTGGGGAATCTCTCATATTTGCATGCATTTTGATCTAACATTAACCATGTTTGTTGTTCTTGTGCATTTGCAGGTTTAAGGGTTCACAAAATAAAACAAACTATTAAATTTGTTTATTTAATTAAGAAGAAATAATGTAATTTGAATAATTATAGGTGAGCTATGTAAATAAATATTTATATTTATTTAATAGTAGAAGAATTAAAGGTGATTAATAAAATAAATTATTTTTAATTAATTGTATTGTCGAGACCATTTTTAGGTGTATACATTTTTCTCCTCTTTAAAGTGATGTGTTTACGCATTGCTTCAATGAAAATTCTGTTGTTGTTACTAGTGTTAACAAAAAAAATTTAGTATGCCCCAGATGTTGATTTTGTTGCGATGATGGATATATGCCCCCTCAAGAGATAAATTGATGAATTTTTATTTTTTTGGAATTTTGCAATATTTTCTAAAAATTTTATGATTTTCTATTGATTTGATAATGATTTGATGATAAAATAATTTATCTCCGAACAAAAATTTTTATGAATTCCCCTTTGGAGAATTTGAATTAATCTCCCAGTAAATAAATTAAATAAATCCAATAAAAATCCACTTAATCACTTTATAAAAAGTGAAAAAGAGGTAATTTTGAATTCATTTGTGCATTTGAGTTTTCAAATTTGTGAGAGAGTGATTTTGAGCAATTTGGAGCAAGATGCCTATTCCTTATCACACTCATTGTTTCAAGCACATGCATCGACACAATCGCCCGACCGTGTATGAACCTCTGGTATGTTCCCTTTTACCCCCTCATTTTTCCTATATTTTTTATTTTCATGCTTTTATTCGGTTTTTAAAATTTTGAATTATTTTAGTCCATAGATGGACTGACGTAGCACATAGACTAGCTATTGTAACACGTCAAGTAGATTAGTGCCTTGGTGAATTGTATTAGTGTGCCAGCATGATAGATTAACGCATAGAATAATTTAGCACCTAGAATATTTTTTGTAGTGCATCCACTTGATATAATAGTGCATAGGATGATTCAGTGCATAGGATAATTTTTATAGCACATAGGCTAGATTAAATGGCGCATTGGATGATTTAGTGCCTTGACCTCATGAAATGGTGTGTTGACCGGATGAAGTAGCGCATAGACTTCTTTAGCAATTTGACTCTCTATTTTAGTGCATGGAGTAATTTTAATAGGGCATCAAATCTTTTGGTGCATCAAAACATTGTTTTAGTGCATCAATATCAAAATGAATAATTTTGTCAATTTTGTCCTTGATGTTGTCAATTTTTGGTGCAGGAGCACCAAGTTGCTTTTAAGCCTCCATGAGGCCATTTGTAGATAATTTATCTATTTTATGTATTGAGTCTTATAATAAGGTTTATAAAACCATTTGATAGGTTTTTGAGTCTTGGGAAGTCATATTTGAATTCATTTATCAAATAATGTTTAATGTTCCATATTGTAAAAATTGTAAAAGTTGCTCAAGAAACTTGTCAAGCAACTTGTCAAAAGTGTCATTAAGGTATTTTTTCAACCAACTAATTAAAAGGTGGTTGAAAATATTTAGTTTTGGTTGTAAATATATAAGTACACCCTCCAAAACTTGAATTGGGGGGTTGGAGACATTATTTGTGAAGTTTGATGAATGGCAACCTCAAGTTTGGTGTGCATTTTATGATTTCTACATTGTTTTCAGGTTGAAGTTGTGATTTGTACGGACTGGTATGGATTAAAATAATGGAGTATCATATATGGATGGAAAGATATCTCTTTCTAGTTTCCAATTATTTTTGTCTCATTGAATTTTATTGAGCTGTGTGGAAGATATGACTATTTTGGTGAGGGCAGGTTTAAACACTGCCTAAGGTTTGTAGTTTTGGGGAAAATGCAATAACTTTAGTTTTGACCATTGGATCTTCATAAAAATTGGAAGGAAGGTCTGTAATTATTTTTTCTTAAATCTCATTGAAGGGATTGGCTTCATTATTTTAATGGAAGTTATTAATGACTGTTTGTTGCATTGAATTGTGGGTTGTTGTGAGAATGATTACACTATGATCTAGAATGCACTTAATCATTGTTTGAGATGAATAATTTTATGAAAGTTGTCAAGTGAATGGAATTTTGAGTTGTGAATCCTCTTGCTCTACATCATTTTTTTATCATGTCAGCCTTAGGTTTGATATGATTGATGATCTTTATAGAGTAAATGGTGTTTATCGTCATGATAGTTGAGGTTTGATGATTGATTGACAATAATTTACCTCATGATAGGCGAGGAATAATTATTTTTGATTGATAAACCTCATGATAGGCGAGGTTGATTGTGTTTAATTGACCTTATGATAGGTGAGGTACAATAATAAATTGATGATGACCTCATGATAGGCGAGGTTGATTGATGGTCGCTCACGAGATTTCATCAAAGTCTCACCAGAGCTATTTAGGTTTGATAGGCTGATTAATGCTTGTGAAATTGACATAGATTACTAACTTCAAACATTTCATGTTGATAGGAGGTATTGAAAAACCTCTAGGTTTGAGAGAGGTTTCCAAGGACATTTGATTTGATACCACAGCTAGTGCAGCCTGAGATAGTGGCGATTGTTCATTATGGTTTGGTTTCTCTCTTAGATATGCCCCAGATTAAGATTAATTGGGGTCTAAACTAATAGCTTTAGCAGAGAGATTTCACAATGAGATAATAATTTCCACCTTCCTATTGGTGAGATGACCGTCACTCCCAAGGACGTATGGTAGATTTTAAGGATTCCAATTGTAGGTGACCTTGTACTATATGATGTTGTTGAGCAAGGTGGGACTGATGCTCTTCACATATTATTTTAGGATGATAAGATTAGTGGTTATGAGATCCCATGGCATGAGATGGTGGATGCCTATGCCACTCTACCTTTAGTAATTGTCAGTTTCATTGGAGGATTCCTTTGTCCTGATTATAGGTCAAAGGGAATTTCTACTAATTATGGTCATTGTTTGGAGAGCATGATAGTTAATCAAACGAGATATGCTTGGGGCATGTGCATGCTTTCCCACCTTTATCATGGTTTTCATTTAGTTGTATACCTTTGGGGTCATAGTTTGTTGGTAGGGGTTACTTTACTACAAGTGTGGGCGTGGGAACACATTGCGGTTACACGTCCAGTCATGGTGAGACAGTGGCTAGCCATGAGGCCATACATGCATATTTATACAGGTTGACTTACTCAACCTAGAATAGGTAAGTTAGAGCACTGGAGACAAGTGTTGGATGATGTTGAGGTTGTCACATGGTGAACTTACCTTGACTACGAACACTGGGATGATGATGATATTCAGTTGCCATATCTCTATCATTCGATGATATTGATTGGTCAGATTCGGTTTGTGCTGGAGATATTTTTATTGAGGAGAGTGCTCAGACAATATGGAATTGTTCAGGGCATGCCCCAGTGCATTGTTCATTATGGTCATCGATAGATTGATGTGACAAATTGGGGACCTTGCCTTTCCTATGATGTCGTAGTTCAGGAGTACCAAGCTTTACAACCTTTATAGCATGACATTCATTGGGACATCATCAAGGCACTTATCACTCCTGATTATGCAAATTATCTTGTATTAAATCCCTTTCCATGGATTACCATTTTGGATGAGCTAGTTCCATTATGTTTGGAGGAGGAGGATAGTAATGATGAGGAGGAGGATGATGATGGTGATGGTGGCAGAGGTGGTGGTGATGAGGATGAGGGTGATGATAGTAGTGAGGAGGGGGATGATAGCGAGGGTGATGATGAAAATGGTGGAGACGAGGGTGATGTGGATGTGCGTGATCTTATGGTGCCTCATAAGAGGCGATCATTGGTAGCACCATTTGGGAAGCGTGTGTGTATTGAGGTGGCTTCTCAACATCAACAAACTCAGATTTCCAATCTACAGGTGCAGTTACAGACTCTATAGGGGTAGATGGTACAAGCTCATGGTTTATTAGCACAGACCTAGACTCAGATGTAGACCCAGGCCCAGACTCAGGCACAGGCTCTTGCATAGGTACAAGGATAGTTGGCAGATGCATAAATGTAGATTACCACATTGATAGCAGAGTGGGATAGTGCTAGACAAATTGCAGAGCAAGCCCAAACTACCGCTAACAGATTATAGAGGATAGTCGAGGGTACTACTATGGGTGATTACATGAGAGAGGCTCTCCATGTGGGCTGGGAGGTAGAGGTTTATAGAGGTAGATACCATGATGCGATCCCCTCTGAGTGGAGAGCCATTTATGTGTAGTCGTGATTAGGCAAGACTCATACCAAGACTGTTAGTGAGGGTGTGACTCAACCGCCACAAAGATATCTAGGAGGTCTCTGTCTATTTGGTGGGGTAGGTACTAGCCCTGAGATGCCTACACCATCTATTAGTATCAAATCTTAGCTTCCTGATATGATTCGTGATGGATTGAGACATCATGTATACTCCAGTTTTGCCAATTTTGATGTTGTATCTCTTTATATTTCAGACATCATTGTATACTTGACATTTATGATTTATGAGATCTATATGTGGGTACCATGATTTTATAATGGATGCACTCTAATTTCTATGTTTATATTCTTTTGATTATTTACATGATATGTTATGGTTTCATTTAATGATCATTTGATATGCTATGGTGATTATTTACATGATGTTTTATCTATGACGTTCAATGTGTTTATATGACTCACGTTGATGTATGGATATATGATGTATGAATTTATGTAAATGGATCAAGATATGTGTGATGATGTGTATATCTTACATGGATGTGGATGTAATGGTTTAAATAATTTATGATATGCGATGTAAATGGGATGTGTGCATTTTCATTTTGGTGAAAATGCAAATATGTGATGTAATAAATAGATGAAAATGATGTATGATAAATGATATTTTGAATGAATGTGAGTGTAAATTCAATGATATAGAATTATAAGTGGATTAAATGATATATGATAATGATATGTTGAATGAATGTATGATATGTGATATGAGAAATGATTGATGGATAAATTAAAATGCAGTGATATAGATTTATTTTTGAGATTTTCTTATGCACATTTTATGCGATATGGAAAATATGATATGATGAATGCAAAAATTATTTGACTCAAAAGTATGAATGATGAAATGATAATAAAAATGATTTCTAATGTATTCAAATGAAAATGATGATGCAGCTACATGGTCATGATGATGTTTTTTTTTTTAATGTCAAGTATACTCAATTTGTTAATGAATAAAGTTAACATCGTGTTGGAATTTGATTACCCCTCTTTGGAAAAAAAATACTCTACATATGCATAACTAACATAAATTTCATCTAATGTCTACTATGCAAATCTATATGTAAAATTTTCACATTAACAGTCCTCTTATATGTGCTTTTTGTCATCTTTGAGCCTTTAGAATGTTGAAAGTGAGTACAAGAATCAATGGTATGAGTTAGACCATGATGACTAGAGTACTTATTTCATGATTTTTTGATATTGCAAGTGAACACAAGCATCTAGGTATAATTAAACTGAGATGACCTAAAAAATTCTTGCGTAAAAAGACAAGAATTAATCATTATACCATGTAAATTTGGAATTTCATTAGTGATACAAGTTGTAGAGCACATCCCATGACAATTCACATGATAAATAATTAACTCATAGACAAGAGACAGTGAAAATATCATTCTCCTTCCTAGCTTCTCTAGTTCAATACATCATCGAGTTGCTCCAAAGAAATGATAACAATAATCAAATTTCAACATGTTAAACATTCAAGCATATTGGGATAAATAAATTATTCAAAAGAGTATCATCCACCTAATAGTAGTCTTGATTTGATCTTGATTTCAGCTGTGTTGATTTGGATGGTTGATTTCCTGAAATGTTCATATGTTTGATGTATGTCCAATGTTTGAGTTCCACATTGATCATTGTGTTTGCTATGTTGTCATATTGTTGTTTGTCTACTTTTTTAAGCTCAAGCATATTGCCCCTATTGAGTTCGGGATTTTGCCCCCAAGCTAGGGTGAGACACAACCATGTTGCAATGATATGATAGTAAATGGAAATGATAGGGAAATTGAACGACCTTGAAATGTCTCAAATAGATGGAAAAGCTAGTTTAAATCACAAGTAGTTCGTGTTTTGAGGTTTTTGATACATTTTTTTATTGCACTTTTTCATATTTTATGATTTTTTTGTATTTTTCTCTTTTTGATTTTTTTTGTATTTTTGATCTTTTTTTACTTTTTTTTTGTAATTTTCTATTACCAAGATGCATGTTTGCCAGGTTTTCATCAAGACAAATATTTTCCTAGGATTCACACCATGCACTAGGTAATTTAGGTGTAGAACTTTCTAAGATGAATACTATTGATAGGTTCATCAAATAGATCCCCTTCAGGTATTGAAAGTTGATAGGTTCATGATCCATAGACTGATATGATGAAAAATGGACCTAGTTAGTTAGGTTCAAATTTTCCTTTCTTTTCTTTGTCCTGTTGATTTCTAGGGTTTTCCTTTAGAACCAATTCACCAACCTAAAAGACTCTAGGCTTTACCCTATGATTGTAGCTTATGTAAATTCTCCATTGGTATGCCTACAAATTATTGATAGCTTGTTGATGACATTCATCCAATAGTTCCAGTTCTTGAAGCTTAGACACTCTATAATCTTCATCTGAAAAAATTCCCTTCAGTGACACAGGGAGTGATGGAATCTCTACCTCAATGGGTAGTATGGCCTCCAATCCATATACCAAGGCATATGGTGTAGTTCTTGTAGGTGTTCTGATTTTGGTTCTATAGGCCCATAATATAGGATTGAGCTGAAGATGCCAATCATGTCCAACATTGTTAACTTTTTTCTTTAGTATTTTCAGAATTGTCTTGTTGGAGGCCTCTGCTTGGCCATTTCCCTCAAGGTAGTACGATGTTGAGAAATTATGTTGGATGTGAAACCTCTCACACAATTCTTAGACATATTGATTTTTGAATTATCTTCCATTGTCTATGATAATGGACTGAGGTATACCATATCAACAGATGAGGTAATTCAATATGAAGGAAGATATCTACTTACTAGTGATTGTTGTTAACAAAACCACTTCTATCCATTTTGTAAAGTATTTGGTTGTTGTGATTATGAATTTGTGTCAGTTGGATGAAGACGGGTTTATCTTTCCTACTAGGTCCAATCCCCACTGAAAAAAGGGCTATGTTGAAGTAAATGGTTGCAATTCTTGTGCTAGTGCATGAATTAGGTTACTATGGATCTGATACTTTTGGCACTTAACAAACTGATAATATTCTTTCTCCATCTTCGGCCAGTAATACCCCAAACAGAGGAGTTTCTTTTCCAAAGTTAGCCCACTTGAATGAGTTCCAAAAACACCCTCATGAACCTCACGTAAGGCTATCTCAGATTTTTTATGTTCTAGACACTGGAGAAGAGTACCATCTATACCTCTATGGTAAAGTATGTCAGTGATTAAGGTATGTCGGGCAGATTGATGGATGAAGTTGTGTTTCTAATTTCTGGAAAGTTTGGGAGGAAGGATGTCTTTTAGGTAAGCATAGGTCTTTCCATAGATGGAGGATTCAATGACATCTACATGGAATATGGTTTGAGATTTAGGATTATCATAATCAATATTGGACACTTGTTCTACCATAAACTCATAATGACCACGTTTTTCTAGCAACTGTAAAAGAGAAGCAATTGTCACCATAGCATCTCCAACTTTGTTTTCTACCCTTGGAATGTTCAAATTTGATATCCACAAAGTACTTTTTGAGATCATCGATCAAATTCTTATATGGCATCAACTTGTCATCTTTCATCTGATATTCATCCTTGACTTGATAAATGATTAATTGTGAATCTCCATACACTTGTAGCTCTGTGACCTTCCATTCAATTACTACCTTGATGCCAATGATTAGTGCCTCATACTTAGCTAGATTATTGGTACATAGAAACATGAGTCTATAAGACCTTAGGATGGCATTTCCTTGAGGTGTAAAAAACAATATTCCCACACCAGATCCTCTTTGTGTGTATGTCCCATCAAAATAAAGCCTCCATTGTTGTGTTGTCACAGTAAGAATGTCTGCATTAGGAAACTCAATTGTCATAGGATGATCATCAGTTAATGGAGTTTTGGCTAATTCTTCGGCAATCACTTGACCTTTGATGGCTCTCCTTTCCACAAACTAGATATCAAATTCACTTAAAAGCATGACCCACTTTGAAAGTTCTACTTGTTAAATTTTCCTAGTTGAGTAGATATTTTAATGGGTCAATCTTTTTTATGAGCCAAACTATGTGAGTCAACATGTAATACTACAACTGTTGGGTAGAAAATACCACTGCCAAACAAGATTTCTCGATGAAGGTTTAATTTATTTCATATCCATTCAGAGTCCTGCTGATGTAGTAAATGGCTTGTTCCCTTCCCTCATAATCTTCATGCACCAATAGTCCTCCTAAAGAAATGTTTGTTGTTGCAATGTATAGTAGTAAAGGTCTACCTTCTGTAGGTGGCATGAGAATAGGTGGTGACATCAGATATTGTTTTATTTGACTGAAAGTCATTTCACACCCTTGATCCCATTTGAACAAAACATTTTTATGCAACAAGTGATTAAATGGATGACTTTTGTCTGCCAGCTTGGAGATAAATCTCTTGATTGATTGTATCCTACCTTGTGAAGATCTTAGTTGACTAATATTCTTTGGTTGTGACATTTCCACTATTGCCTTGACCTTTGCACGATCCAGTTCAATACCCTTATTTGACACTATGTATCCTAGGATTTTTGTTGATCTAATACCAAATACACATTTTTTAGGATTTAGTTTGACATTGAACTTCTCTAGCCTTGTAAATATTTTTCCCAGGATATCTAGATGTCCTTCTCTAAAATATTTTTTTTCTAAGATATCATCTACGTAATCCTCCATAAATTTATGCATCATATCATGGAATATTGTAGTCATTGCACATTGATATGTTGCCCCTACATTCTTCAACCCAAAGGGCATGATGTTCTAGCAAAAATTTCCCTATGGGCATGTGAATGCGGTTTTCTCCTGATCATCTGGTGCTATCTTGATTTGGTTGTAGCCGAGAAAACCATCTATTATTGATAACATGGCATGTCTTACTGTTAAGTTGACAATGATGTCGATGTTAGATAAGGGGAAATCATCCTTGGGACATGCCTTATTTAGATCTATAAAATTGGTACATATTCTGATACTATTGCCTAGCTTTGATATAGGAACAATATTTGATATCCACTCAGCATAATTGATAGACCTGATGAATCCTACATCTAACAACTTCTCTAGCTCAACTTTTACCATCAAGGCGATATGTGGATGCATCTTCCTTAGTTTTTGTTTCATAGGTTTAATTCCAGTAGGTAGAGATAAATGATGCATTAAAATATTTTGATCTAAACCTGGCATATCAAAGTATGACCAAGCAAATTTAATGCTTCTTTCTTCAAACAACTTGACAAATTCAAGATTTTCTTGTTCAGTCATAGATGTTGCCAAATGCAAAATGTTTTCCTTTTCTGTTGTGCCAATGTTAATAGACTATGTAGACTCCACCAATACTGATGAAATTTCATGACAATGCTCTAGAAGGGTGTCAAATATCCCATCTTTTAGTGCCTTTGAGAGGTTTTCATAGTTCGATGTGTTCTTTATTTTTACTTTTTTGAGATCTAATGCTGCCATTGAATGGTTTTCACCATTAGATCCATTATTCCTATTTTCAATTTTGCAACTAGAAGATTTGATACCCTCTCATCTAAATGTGTCATTATGAGATTTATGACTAGAACTTGTGTTAGGTTCATCATAACAAATGAATTTTATGATAGCATCATCATTCACAAAGATGGGTACATTAATAGGTTCAATTGGTTCCTAGTCAATAAGTTCAGGATGTATTAAGGGAAAAAGGTCATCATATTGAATTTGGTCAACGAAAGTAAGGGTTTGAACAACTATGGTGTCAAGGTTGTCATTAGGGATGTCGAGGTCTATGATATTACTTTCCTCCAAATCATCTAGCTCACTCGATGTTTATCCATGCTCACTTGAGTCATTGATATTTTGTGATTCAAATACAAGTGGTCTAGCCCCCGAGCTTTGTCCCTCCTCATATGTGGGTGCATACTCTTTTATGACATTAATTTGTATGTCTATGTATGATACATCAGAATAAAGATCCTATTTATACTCATTGGAATCTATTTCAAAACTATCTCTCATTTGTAGGATTCTTTCAACTACTTTCTAAGTCATTTCCTCTTTTGACTCCCCTATATAACCTAGTCATGTCTTTTCCTTTGATTGAAGTGTAAGAGGTTGAATGGGTTCTATGATTCCTTCCTTTCTCTTTCCAATAGGTCCTTGTCCCTCATACCCCATTTTCTCTAAGATAGATTTTCCTTTCCCATATTGATCTATCTTTGTGTTGATATTTGTTGATGTTGATGGTTCTTCATCTTTGTATAGCCAATTAGGGATGGCCTTATCTTCTAATTCATCTTCTAAAGTACCAAATTTCACAAATATTTCATCTAGATCTGTGGTAGGTTGTGATGGTTGTCGTGTTATCCTTGATGGTTGTCCATATGATCTTGGATATGGCATCAACTATTAAAGACTTAGAGATTGCTCAATAGAATATTGTCCCCATACCTTTGTCAGTTAGATGGATCTTTTCTTGAAATTGTTGTGATAGACAATTCAGTGGACCCTTATCATCGGATAGAGTGGAATAAACAACACGTGTATCCTTTGATTGACTCTTTTTATCAACCCACTTAGATATAATATTTGGGTGCTTCTCACCATCTGATGAACTGGAAGTGCTAGCTTCTCTATTATGGGGCACAAAGGTGTCTTGAGATGTTTTAAGCATGTTACAATTTTGGGGATTGATGGAGTCTACTGATATAGTCACTTCTTGGCCATTGACTGAAAATTTTAAACACTGATGATAATTTGAAGGCACTTCTTGCATTTCATGAATCCATGGATGTCCCAAGAGTATATTGTATGTTAGCTCTTTTTCTAGCACCTGGCAATATATATTCTTCACCATTGGTCCTGCTTGAATAGGCAACACGATCATTCCCTTGGAGGATCTCTCTTCTTTGTCATAGGATTTTACTGTCATTTTCCTTCAGGCATCTATAGCATTATCAAAATAACCTAGTGCATGGATTAATTTTAAGTGCAAATGTTTAAACCAACTCCACCATCTATTAGGACATGTTTAACATGGTGTTTATGGATCAAGACTTCAATATGAAGTGTAGTATTGTGCGGATGATTAAGTGACACATCATCTTGTTTGGAGAATGATAAATAATGGGGCATGGTCAAATGTCCCACCATAGCCTAAAATTGACAGACATCCAGATTGTTGGGTACCATGGTGGCCACAAGAGCTTGTTCCAAAACCTCCTTATGGGATGGTGAGAATTTAAGGAGTTATAATATCGATGTTTGTGCTAGTATTTTCTATAATTGATCGATAATGTTGTATTGAATTGAAGGGGGGGTGGTGGTTTTAGATGCAACTCCTTTCAATATTACCTTGGATTGCCCCCTTGTCATTACATTAACTAGTCAGTAGTCTTGTCTTTCCCTAATTTTTAGGACATTTATCTGATTTCAGATGTGTCCATGTTTGGGATTAGATCTAATGGTATAATTCCATTGGTTCCATCATTACCAATTTGATTACCGGTGATAGTATCTCTCTCAACTTTAGAAATACAAAATATTGTGCCATCATAAACGTAGTTGACATTTTTACCTTTACCGTTTGTAGAAGAAGACTCTCCCTTTTCATAATTTGGTAAAGGATATTTAAATGTACTATGCTCGTTGTTGGTTTGATGTCCTTCTACGTATACCTTTTTATTATCAATTAGATATTAGACTAGATGTTTTAACTCCATGCAATCATCTGTCTTGTGTCCCTTATTTTTATGGAATTTACAATAGTCTGCATCATTTCACCAAGGTGGTTTTACTTTTGGATCCCAAAATCTTTCTTCACGTGTGGTGATAAGTCCATTTGCAATAAATTCTCTCATTTCTAATTCTAGTGTTTGCCCCAATGGTGTGAATCTATGCTAGTTTGATGATTTTTGATATGATTATGGTTTAGCTTCTCCATTGTTCAGATTATTTTTTTGATTGACATTTTGTTTGATGTTTTGGTCACTATTTTGATTTATCTTTGCAGTAGTAGTCGTCAAATTAAATACTAGTTTCACATTTTGTATGTCATTTGCAGTATCATTTTTTCCAGTATTTCTATTCTTTTTCCAAAACTTAGGTTTGTCATTGTTGCCATAGTGATTTGAGGAGTTTGTATTGTTTTATTTTTCATTGTAATATTTTATCACCCCTCTTTTGACCAGAGATTCTTCAATCTTAAGGCCATTTTCAATTAATTTTTCAAATGTGGGAGGACATTGTAGTTTGAGCCTATAGCTCATTTCATCAGTTAGGTTGTCAATGAATAGTTCCATTTCCTCTTCTTCAAGTATAGAACAAGGGTACCTAGCAAATAACCTTCACCATCATTTTAGAAATGAAAGCAATGTCTCACCCTTGTTTTGTTTCATGTTGTAAAGGTCCTTTATTGTGACATCATGTTGAATATTAAAGGAATATTGTGAGATAAACTTGTTGACTATTTCTTCAAAATTTCAAATCCATGGTTGTAGTTTAGAGAACCATTCCATGCATTGACCTCCTAAGCTCCTTGGAAATAACCTCATTAGATAAGTTTCTTCTTGTGCAAATTCTAAACTCATGGTTCTGAATTCCCTCACATGGTCAATTGAATCTGTTTTAGCATTGTACTTGTCATATTTCAGGAATTCACAATGTCTAGGAAATGGTATCATATCCACTCTTGGATCAAAAGGATAAGGAAAAATTTCTTGTAATGAATACCTTTTGTTGGTTCCCTTTTGCATATCTTGAAGTTGTTGTTGCAGGTTTTTCATTTGATGTGTTAGGGAAACAACTTGATCTTTCTTTTACATGTGTTGTGTTTTTGTTTCAGTTGTTCTAGGTGTTTCTTTCAACTGATTGACATCAAAATATTTTTGAAGTTTTGCACTTGATTCAGCTAACATTAAAAGGTATTTTTCCATATCTTGCTCTAAGACTTTTTCCATAAATTTATGGAAGTTTGGATCTTGTTGTTTTGTTTGAATATCCTCTTGGGTTATTTCATTTGTGTCATTTTGGTGAAGTCTACTCCAAGGATTTTCTTCAACCATGATGTTTGGTGTTTCAATTTCCTTTTCTTTAAATTTTTGTCTTTGTGATCTTGTCAAGATTGGCATATGATTGTTTTTCATTCTCACTAAACTTTGATCTTTTTGTTTGGATGAGTGTCAAGATATTAACTTAAGTCGAGTAGAATGATAAATTCTATTGATATGACTAAGTTAAAAACTGATTATTATGTTATGTTTCTTGATTGTAGGATGTCAAAACCATGATAAAGAAACTTGATGTAATAATCCAGAATATGTGTGATAATTTAGACACTTTAAGGTTGGAAGATCTCAGTTTAATTTGGCAAACTTTGACTTGTAGGTCCTATCTTTGTGAGTTTAAGACACTAATTGGACTGGGGAAATATTTTTTCTTTGACAAAGATCCTTGTCTTGATGTATTTTGTTTGGTACTAGTCTTAATTAGCTCTTTGTTTTCTTGTTCTATGGATGTGCTACAATAGAGGGTAGACGCGCTAAAGCAACCAATGTATGTGCTATAATAGAGCATAGACACACTAAAACAACTTGGGGATGTGCTAAGATAGAAGGTAGACACACTAATATACTGGTGAATCTTGATGACTGGTTAGTCGATGCGCTATAACAGAGGATAGATGCGCTAGAACAGACCGTAAATGTGCTAAAACAAATTGCAGATGCACTAATATACTAGTGAATTTCGATAAATATTTAGCTGATGTGCTATAAAAAAGGATAGACGAGCTAGAATAGACCATTAATGCGCTAAGATAGATTGTGGACATGCTAAACTAGAAATTATCATAATGTTCACAATTTTGTCTATTTGTTCTAGTTTTTCTTTGCAAGATGTTTAGTCCCAGGGTGTAATTCCTTAACCAGTTAAGGCAAATGGATGGGTATTTGCTTATAAATATTTGATTTTTTTGATCTATTTGGATTATACCTATGAAAAAAAAGACTTTACACAATAAAGCCAGATTATACACAATTGTTTCAGATTTTACGCTTTACACATATAGTGAGTGTTCTTGAATCTGGTTCGATTCTTTCATTTTTACAAGTTTTTTTAACACAAAGACAAACATATCAAGCACTTTTCTAACTCAAATGGGTCACTTAGAATATCATAGCCTAGAGCTTGCAACTATGTTAGCTCACACAACTTTTTCACCCCTTAGAGGGCGCCCATGTTTTTTCCTTTCTCAAGTCTCAACCAAATTCAAATCCTTCACTTTTGGCTAGGGTCTCTAATAGTTATATGGTGAGTGTCTTGGGGGAAGATTCTTCCCTCCCCTTGCAGTGTGATATAGGAAGTGTTTGAAAACTGACATAGTTGGATTCTACACTAAAGTTCATAGATAGAGTATCCATTCAGTGCAACAATAGATAAAATCCCTTAGGAGACCTCTTAATCTTTAGAACAAAGATTTTGGGGATGTTTATCTTGCACACTTCCGTTGAATACGGGTTTCCCCAAAATTCACTTTTGATGAGAGTGAGTTGGAAAACCTGGTTTTGGTTGATCCCACTTAGGTTGTTCCCATAGGGTAAGTAATTTTTCCCACTACAACAGGCCTTCTAAAGGATTAAATAAAATCCTAAATAGAAAGTCTAGCATTTTGGTCACCTAGTAAAGGGGAGTGCATAAGTCTATTGCTTTCGAAACACAAAATACATGGGGTTCAAACTAATTTTTAATTAAGCTAGATGCACTATCTTAACCAAAGGAAACAAAATGAAATAATTTAAAGCCTTGCAAACACCATTAGTAATTTCTGAGTTTTGTCTTTGACCGGTGTATGTTTTCCAAGCTTCTATCTTAGACAAGCGTATTTTGTACCTGAGACAAAAAAAATAGTTTTAGACCTCAAAAATTTAAAATTCTATAAAAGAAAATATGATGCACCACAATAGTAGTTAAACATGCTATAACAAACTTTAAACATTGTAAAAGGGTCTACACATTATAGAAAATGATGAATGCGCTAATACAGTAGTTTTATGCGCTAAAAGAAAAATCTTGTGATTGGTGACACTAAAAATTTGATGCACTAGAATAGTTGATGAACACACAGGACTAGTTTGTCGATGCGTTGGAAAAGTTATCAAACATGCTGGAGAATTTTGCCGATGTGTCAGAACAGTTGTCGCACACACTAAAAGAAACACATCAGAAACTTACAAACACACTTCTCAAAAATAAAAGTTAAGTATGGGGTTTTTGCCCCATGGTGGGTGCCAAAATGTAAGTGTGGAATAAGTAGATAAGTAAAAAACTAAAAACACTTCTTAATATGGCATTATGTCAATAGATTTAATCAACAATTAATCTATTAAAAACC
Source organism: Sequoiadendron giganteum (assembly GCA_007115665.2). Taxonomy (NCBI): domain Eukaryota; kingdom Viridiplantae; phylum Streptophyta; class Pinopsida; order Cupressales; family Cupressaceae; genus Sequoiadendron; species Sequoiadendron giganteum. The sequence continues at coordinate 814,545,340 of CM021102.1, forward strand.
AAAAATCCATTGGATCCATTGGAAGCATCATATTGCTCTCTATCTCCAAAGATTTATTAAATCACTGTGGCTCTCAGATCGAGTAAGCACTATGACTATAAAAATGACAATCTAGAAAATGAGATGTCAAAATGTAGGAAAATAATCCTATATGATAATTGATAAATGATATTGTGAACTAAATTGACATGAAACTTAATAAATGAAGCTACAACAAACTAAAATGTAGCTAAATAAGAAACCATGATTATGATTGTTATGATTAATGATATGTTGATTTTATGAATGATAATTGCTCAATTGCTCTAATGTTATTTCTATAGAGTAAGATTACATAAACTTCAAATCCTTTTCCTATAGATAATGGTTTTTTTTAATAAATTTCCCGACAGCATATTTGTGAAGAAGCAGCCGAGAAAAGGTATGGATTCAATATGAAGATTTCAATGGTGAAGGATGAAGTAATTGAGAATATAGGGGGATTGTTCCTCCCCACAAAAAAATTAAGCTAGATGATAGGAAGGATTGATGCAAGAAGATGAAGGAGTTGCCTACAAATTTTTCTTTAATTTTTCTCTGAATTTTCTCGTGAAGGTTTGAGTCAGTTAATTTAGGCATAAATTAGACATATAATATCTAATTTGATTTGTGCAAATTTTGATTGAAAACAAGAGATAGTTGTAGAATGCATTTTAATTGAATATTTTGGATTTATCCAATTTATGCAAGAAGATATTTAATTTAATAAAATAAACTATAGAAGTATATTTATTAAATAAATGTGGAAGAAAATATGATAATTAAATAAAATGAAGTATTAAACTTTTTTATTTAATTTAGATGATGATGATCTGCGAAATAGAATTTAATAATGATAATTAAATAAAACAAATTATTAAATTTTGTTTATTTAATTAAGAAGTAATGTAATTTGAAGAATTAAAGGTGAGCTCTGTAAATAAATATTTCTATTTATTTAATAGTAGAAGAATTAAAGGTGATTAATCAAACAAATCATATTTAATTAATTGGATTGTCTAGACCATTTTTAGGTGTATATAGTTACCATTTTCAAACTTTTGAAAAATCCTTGTAAATTTAGAATATATTATTAAGTGTAAGATGATATTGGCTTAATATTTGTTCTAGGAAATTGACTATCAAAGAGATATGACGATGACAATATATTACTTCACTTATTATTCTTTGCATGACAATTGAAAAAATTAATAATATGATTAAATATTAAAGTTATTATTACATTAATATTTAACGTGTAATTGGAGAGGGTAGAACAACTACATATTAAATATTAAAATCATCATCGATTGATTATCTTTAATATTTACATCATACAGTTACCTTTTCCAGATTCATGCAAAAAATGATAACTGAAGTGAACTGAGGATCCAGTCACGTGAAATGGAACAAATGGTGGAGTTTTCTTTCAGTTCTACATCAGTTCACAAGATATTTTGATCGTGCACATGGGGAGGTGGAGTTTGGTACCAATTTTTCCCAATTTTTATTAGTTATGGCCCTCTTTTCATGTAGTTTTTATCTTTTCTCGTGGAGAGGATATTTTCACTTTCAGTGCCACCTCCATGCACACTGGAGCTATTTTTGAGTTGTACTTTAGTTACATAAAGTATGAGAGAGAGTTTTAAACTATTTAAGCTTAGTTTACAACATTGGTGGGGCCTCTTTTCACAGTTTCTCTTTTGCTGATGGGAGATTCTTTCAAGGTGTTTTACACTTTCAGTTGAATATTTCTTCCACCTATAGAAACTTTGGAGCTCTCATACCTTTGTATATATTGGGAAAAAGTCTTTCTTTTTTTTTTAGTTCTTGTTTTCTACATTTGCTTGATGCAAATAAGACTATCTTGTAACTCAACATTTTACATTAATACAGTTTATAGCTTTATAGGTTATTTAGTTTTGTCATTTTGTAGAGTCTCTCCTTCATAGTATCCAACATAAACAAATCTCAGCTTCACAATTTTTGGTGTTTTGCATTGTTTAAATAATATGATGCAAGTTTGATGTGTTTTATTTATAGAAACCTTCAAATTTTTGTCTTGTTTATTCATGCATATACACAATTACAATTTGTCATAGGTCATTAATTGTGCTTATAAGTTTATTCCTTCTTCTATTTAATGAAAAATCAGTTTTCCTTAGTAGGAAAAGAACAAACATAGCCTTTTAGTGAATTATTTATGTGTTCAAAGTACTCAATTTGGGTTGTGTTAACAAATTTTCTGAGAACATTAGTTGTGAGAAAGGTCTGCATATTATAATTTTTTTAGTGCATCACCTCCTAGAAGTAGCATATAATACAAATTTATTTCACTTTCATTGTTTAAATCTTTCTCCCTTTCCTCACACAATTATTTGATTCTAGGAGATTCGAATGGAGCCATCCCATAACCTTGGGGTCTGTCCATACCGTAGGGTACCCACAACCTAGGACATTCCAATGTTTCACATGAATGTAGAACTTTAGAAGGTTTTATGTATCAGGTGCAATCTAGTTGATAACAAGTACAAATATCTTGAAAATCACACATTCCATTTTTGTGTTAAAATTTCACATGATTGAAAGAAAAAATGTTCACAAAATAATTGTAATTTGGAAAACACAATGGTAGTTTTTAGTTATTTGTGTTGGTGTAAATAATTATTTTACTTATTACACTTTACTTAAGCTTACTTAGGGAATCCATATAATTGTAGTTTTCACTTGTGACACCTAGTTATTTGCATCATGCATCTAGGTTTGTGCATGCATAGAGAGATATGAGTTGGAAACCTAGGGGAGTGTGTGTTGGAGAAATTCCACTCTTTGTGGTGTGATCTAGTTATCACCTTTTCATCTCCACCTTTCATGGCATGATAATTCCACTTTATGTGGGTGATCCACCTTTCATGGAATTATCTATTATTTCTCTCCACCTACACTACACATGATTGTGCTACTTGTCTCATTCATGGCCCTTCATTTTGTCCTAGCTTACCTTTATAAGTAAGCCTTTTACACACATGTTTTGTGAACTATCTTCATACATATTGAGAATAATATCATCATATTCTCTCATTCTATCTCTCTCTCTTTTGTGTTATCTTTGATCTCTAGATCCTATTGTTGATTTTCATAAGTTCTTACATGGTATCAGAGCAGTTGGAGGTTCTTTGCATATGTTGGGAGATCTTCGTTTGTGTGAAGGTGGTCAAGAGGAAAATCTGAGGAACAACATCATTTTGGTGCATCCTAGACTATGTCTGACCTCAAATTCGGATTTAGAAGGTCATTTCCAGTTAGGATAGCCTTTTGTTTCACTCAAATCCGACACCAAGAGCTCTAGATCGAAAAAATCACCTATTGGGTATTTTTTTTCAATTTTCTGAATTTCTTTCTATAGTTTTGGAAAAAAATATTTTTTCAAGAAATTTACAATTTCAGAATATTTTTGGCAAAAAATTCATCAAAATATTTTTGAAACTTTTTTAGAAAAAAAAAAAAAAATTCTCCCCATTTAATTTTCCAAAAAAATTTAAAAATTCTATTTGATTTCTATTTGAATCAAAAAATAAAATAAAATTGTATTTATTTTTGATTTTAAAAATAAAAAATATTGTAAAATTTTTGAAATCAAAAATTAAGAAAAACACAAAAAAAAAAAAAAAAAAATTAGTACCCTATGCAAGTAGGGTACTATAGATGTACCTACCTGCATAGGTATTGTATGCGGCCTACTATGTGGTGTAGGCAGGTGGCCCCACCACCCGCAACCCTTCCTACAAGCGACATTCGTTTTCAAAATTTTGACGGTCATTTAAAATTTTTGGCCCTTTTCAAAGATTCTGGCATCGCAAAGATTTCGCCAAATATTCCTCTAGAATATTCCAGTCCGATATTCTAGCAGTTTGCAGAAGATTCTAGCATAAAAAAAAATTCTGGCAAAAGGGGTGATGGTGGATGTGATGGCCAAATGGCCATCAAATTTAAGACAGTATTATGTTGACGTGAGCAATACATCAGCCATTTTTGTTTAAAAACTGCCCCCCTCACCAATGAAGTTTTCAATTTTGTAGTCTGACTTCAAAAGGCCATAACTTGCTCATTTTTGCTCCCTTTTTGGAGCAATATTTTTTAATTCGGGCTAATTTTTCATGTTCTTCATATTGGTGCAATTAGTTTTTGATTTTGGTGGACAAATTTTCCAAAATGTTCAGTTTTTTAATCATTGTTCCTGTCCAATCCCCATTTCTACAACTTTCGGGGCTCCGTACAAGCACATACAAACTCCTTTTTAGGTTCCTTTTTTTTTAAAGTGCATGAAATTTTTTCTACTTCTTGAATATGCAATTAGTTTGAAACAATCTTGAGTGGATTTTATACTTTTAGCATATGGTCCTTTTTGGCCTATTTGGCACTTGTATTGCATAGATTTGAATTTAGGTCTTTGCTTCATTGTTCAAGTCTTTTATTAGACTATTTATGGAAAGTTGTAAAATCAGAAATCATAAGTCCACTTAGCCAAGTTGCAAGTGGCCTATTGTACATGCACTAAATTATAAAGTGCCAAAATCATCTTTTTGGGGGGGTACTTTGATTGAGTGAATATGGGGGGGTGTCTCTTGTGTGATTGTGCCTATTTTATCTCTTGTTCTCTTACATTCCACCATGGGTTCATCTAAATTTCCACTCTTAACTGCACATAAGTATACTACATGGAAAGTACATGCATGGAGTAAAATAATGGAAAAAGGTTTAATTTACTACATTGATGGAACTATAACTGGACCTACAGATCTTGAGACAAATCCAACTACATATATGGATTGGCTCACTAAAAATTCTATGGCATTAGGTACACTAAGAACGTTCATTTCAAATGATCTCATTTTCCATGTTGATAAATGTACTACAACCAAGAAAGCTTGGGATAAGATTGCTACTTTGTATGGTAAGGTTGATAAGGTTAAGGTATACAAACTTGAAAATGATCTCCTAAGCCTTGATCCTAAGAATTTTGACACTATTCAAGATTATTTCACTAAATAAAATGAGCTAAGAGCACAACTAAAATATTGTGGAATTGACAAAGAGGATGATCAATTGGTCTTCAACTTGTTGGACAAGCTTCCAACTGAGTATTCAACCTTTGTTTCAAGTTTTCAGACTCAACAATTGACAATTAGCAACTTCACATCACCATATTTTGAGGCTCTCACCAATCTTTTGATTCTTGAGAAAAATAAGTTGATGAAAATGGGCATTCTCAAGTCTTCAACTTCAAAAGCATTGGTGGTCAATAATGGAAACAAAAAGCAATGGAAAGGGAAAGGCCAAAAGAAATCTTCACCAAAGCCACAAGGAGAGAACAAAAAATCCACTCCTCCACAACAAGGCGCATCATCATCTTCTTCAAAGAAGAACAATTCAAGCATAAAGGAGAAACCAACTTGTGTATATTGTAAAAATATTGGACATGAGGAGCATCATTGTCATGCCAAGAAAATTGATGAGTTGACCAACATCATCAAGAAGAAGAACATCAATTTCCCTAATGCCTGTAAAAAGAAGGACTCATCTTCTTTCACTTCTACTTCATCTTAGTCTAAGGGAAAAGGGAAAGCTTTCATGGCAACAACAGGTTCATCACAATAGTGGATTCTTGATTCAAGGTCTACTCAACATATGTGTTCTTCAAAGGGGCAATTTTCCTCATTGGAGTCCTCTTCAATGCCTCACATCTTCATTGGTGATAATACACAAGTGGAAGTTGAGGGGAAAGGTGCAATTGAGATGGGTGATGGGAAATTTGAGGATGTGATCTATGTTTCAAACTTGAGCACCATTCTTCTCTCTATCTACCAAATCACACATCATGGAGATGGTAAGAAGGTTGAATTCACTCCCGACATAGTTGTGGTAAAGGAAATTGCAAATAATTCTTTGGTTGCAATGGGTCAAGCTAATCACAATGCAAGGCTTTACTCATTCTCTCATTGGGAACCTTGTTCTCCTTCTACAAAATTGATCACTCACTCAAACTCATAAAGTAAGATATGGCATGAGCGGTTTGGTCATCTCAACTACCGCTATCTACAACAACTTCACACCAAGGACATGGTCAAAGGTCTTCCTCCACTCAGTTTTTCAGAGGGTGTATGTTCTAGATGTTCCATGGGCAATCATCCCAAAGAAAATTTTGATAGAGGTAACTCTTGGAGAGCCTTGGATATTCTTTAGCTTGTTCATAGTGATATAGCGGGCCCATTTCTAGTGCCATCCTTTGGAAAAGCTCATTATGCCATCACTTTCATTGATGATTTTTTACAATACACTTGGGTCTACTTCCTTTTTCATAAAAGTGAAGTATTTGACAAATTTCTCAACTTCAAAGCACATGCTAAGAAGAAATCCGAGAAGAAAGTCAAGATCCTTCGTGCAAAAAATGGTAGAGAGTATGTGAATAATAGACTTGAGGAATTTTGCACACTTGAGGGAATTGACTTACAACATTTTGTCGCCTACACACCCTAGCAGAATGGTGTGGTAGAAAGGAAAAATAGAACTCTCAAGGAAATGGCAAGCTACATGATACATGCTATGTCTCTTGGTCCAACTTTTTGGGTAGAAGCAATCAATTGTGCCACCTACATTCAGAATTAGGTTCCTCATAAAGCTTTGAAGAGTATCACTCCTTTTGAAGCTTGGTTTGATAGGAAACCTGTTGTGGAACACTTCAGAGTGTTTGGGAGTCCAACATGGGCTTGCATTCCTCCATAGAAATGAAAGGCATTGGAGCCATAGAGCAGGCCTTGTATCTTTGTGGGTTATGCAGATGGTGTTAAGCAATATAGACTGATGGATCCTGAGACTCATTCAATTTTCTATGAGATGAGTGTACATGTTGAGGAAAGCTCACCTAGCCTTGACTCTTCTACTCCTCCTCCTTTCTCCATAGTTGATAGTGATGACAATGATTCAGATGATGATGGCTCTCCTTCCTCATCAACTTGCAAGGTTCAACCTTCATAGGGTCCAATTCCAATTCCAATTGAGGAGCCTTGTCCTTCTACCCCTACTAGACCTCGTTGGGCTCGTCAGACTCTTGAGGTACTAGGTCCACTTGTTGGGGACCCTTTGGATGCTCGAAGGACTAGGTCAGAACATGAGCATGAGCCTCTTCCACATGCTCTCATTGTGTCAAATTTAGATCCACAAACCTTTAAGGAGGCCTTTGGCGTTCCTGAATGGGATGCAACTATGGAGGAAGAGTATAGTTCTTTGATGAGGAATGACACTTGGTAATTAGTCCCTCTCCCTAAGGGGAGAAAGATGGTTCGATGCAAGTGGATCTATTAGACCAAATATGTACTGGATGGGAGTGTTAATAAGTATAAGGCATGACTTGTTGCAAAGGATTTCTCAGAGGTTGTAGGAAGTGACTACACTGAGACCTTTGCCCTTGTTGTAAAGATGACTTCCATTTTCCTGACACTTGCCATTGTTGCTTCACATGGTTGGGTAGTACATCAGATGGATGTCAAGTGTTCTTTTCTACATGGATATCTTGATGAGGATATCTATATGGAGCACTCATAGGGTTTCATGTAGGATACTTCATTGGTTTGCAGGTTGAGGAAGTCCCTCTATGGCCTCAAGTAGGCCCCTCGGGCTTGGTATGCCAAGATGGATTCCTTCATTCTCTCCACAGGATTCACCAGGTGTCATTCAGATCAGAATGTCTACATCTTGAGGTAGGATGATGCACATTTGATACTTGTGCTCTATGTTGATCACTTGATCATTACAGGGAGCACCTCATCCATTATTGACAGTGTCAAAACTTCTTTACAGGAAAAATTTCCCATGACCGACTTGGGCCTTCTTCACTACTTTCATGGCATTGAGATTCACCATTCTTCATCTAGGATTATATTGTCACAACCCAAGTATGCTCTTAATTTTATTTCATGGTTTCACATGACTGATTGTATTCCTTCTCCGACTCCCTTTCTTTCAGGAGTCAAACTTGAGGCTAAGTGCTCCACTCCACTTGTTGATGCCACTTAGTATCATCAGCTTGTTGGAAGTCTCATGTATTTGACTCATACACGCCCTTACATCTCTTATGCGATTGGCATGGTCTCCCACTTTATGCAGGAACCACATGAGATTCATTGGAAATCCACCAAATGCATCTTGCACTACATACAGGGTACTCATCAGCATGGGATTCATTATGCAGCAAGTGCACAAATTGACTTAGTAGGCTATATCAACTCAGATTGGGCTAGTGATTCTGATGATCACAAGTCCACCTCTAGCTATGAATTCCATCTTGGGTCAAGACCTGTTTCATGGCAGAGCAAGAAGCAGCATGCCATTTATCTTTCATCGACAGAGGTTGAGTATAGGGGGCATTTTAATGCCACCACTGAGGAAATTTGGCTTCAACACATTCTTTCTAAGTTTGGTTTTTCCATTCTACGTCCGATAGTCATTCAATGCGAAAATCAAAGTGCTATTACGATATCTAGGAATCCAGTCTAGCATCAGAGGACTAAGCACATTGAGATTCATATGCACTTCATTAGGGAGCTGATTCAGGATTAGATCATTGACTTGTGTTATTGTCCGATAGCAGAGTAGGTAGCTGAAATCTTCACCAAACCCTTCACTAAGATTAAGTACCATCAATTGCAAGCTCTCTTGGGGGTGGGGGATGTGACAGGGGGAGTCACTTGACTTCTTCATTTTCTTTCATGGGGGGACTTTTTCCTCATCTTGGGGGTTTTTTCCTACTTCATTTATACATTCATTTGTTTTCTTCTCTCTTTTGAAGGGGAGTTTTTTCCATGATGTTTTCTCCTTTTCCTCGCTTGTGAGAGATTGCATTGCATTTGTACATGTTTACCTAGCATGGCCTAGGTTATCGGGACCCATCTTGCATGGTTTGATTGAGTCTTCATTCCCTAGTTGCACTTAAGGGGGGGTGCTGGTGTAAATAAGTATTTTACTTATTACACTTTACTTAAGCTTACTTAGGGAATGCATATCATTGTAGGTTGCACTTGTGACACCTAGTTATTTGCATCATGCATCTAGGTTTGTGCATGCATAAAGAGATATGAGTTGGACACCTAGGGAAGTGTGTGTTGGAGAAATTCCACTCTTTGTGGTGTGATTTAGTTATCACCTTTTCATCTCCACCTTTTGTGGCATGATAATTCCACTTTAGGTGGGTGATCCACCTTTCATGGAATTATCTATTATTTCTCTCCACCTACCCTACACATGATTTTTCTACTTGTCTCATTCATGGCCCTTCATTTTGTCCTAGCTTTCCTTTATAAGAAATCCTTATACATACATGTTTTGTGAACTATCTTCATACATATTGAGAATACTATCATCATATTCTCTCATTCTATCTCTCTCTCTCTCTTGTGCTATGTTTGATCTCTAGATCCTATTGTTGTTTTTCATAAGTTCTTACAATTTGAATCTCCTTGTTTAAATGTAAAGGGTTGTCTCCTGGTGGGTTGCTTTATTTTTAACACCTATGATTTTGCAACATGGTATGTTATAAAACAGTATGAATTTCTTGAAAATCACACATTCCATTGTTGTGTTTAAATTTTGTATGTGAAAAAAAGTGCACAAAATAATTGTAATTTGGAAAACACAATGGTGGTTTTTAGTTATTTGAATCTCCTTGCTTAAATGTAAATGGTTGTCTCATGGTGGGTTTCTTGGTTCTTAATACCTATGGTTTTGCAATATGGAATGTTACAAAATAGTACGAATGTCATGAAAATCACACATTCCATTGTTTTGTTTAAATTTTACATTATTGAAAAAAAGTGCACAAAATAAGTGTAATTTGGAAAACACAATGGTGGTTTTCAGTTATTTGATTTTGCTTGTTTAAATGTGAAATTTTGTCTCACATTGGGTTGCTTTCTTCTTAACACTTACAGTTTTGCAACATGGAATGTTACAAAATAGTATGAATGTCATGAAAATCACACATTCCATTGTTGTGTTTAAATTTCACATGATTGAAAAAAAGCGCACAAAATAATTGTAATTTGGAAAATACAATGGTGGTTTTCAGTTATTTTAATTTCCTTGTTTAAATGTAAAGGGTTGTCTCAAGGTGGGTTGGTTTGTTCTTAACACCTATGGTTCTATAACATGGAATGTTACAAAATAGTATGAATGTTACAAAACAGTATGAATGTTACAAAATAGTATAAGTTATCTTTATTTTATCAAATTTTTGTCTTTTATATTGCACTTGTGTGTCAACACAATTAATTAAACTCCTTTCATTTTTCTAATAAAATTTTCATTTAATATTTTAATTTCTTTTCCAAGTGGTTAATTGTAGTGTTTATGTTGTTTTACTTCAGTTTCAACAGTTCCAACTATTGTTTTTGCATCTGCAAGTTAACTAGTCACACATTTTTTCTTAGCCTCATTTTTGTTACCTATTATCACGTCCTTGACATTCCTTTTCATGAGCTTCTACCTTATATTTCATCTTTTATTTGTAGCTTTGGATAAGTTGTTTCCTCATTAGCCCATAGGACAACACCATCCATTTTTTCGATAGAGTTTTGAATGTCTTTAATAATTTTGTGTAGCTTTGAAGCCTCTCTTTAAGTTTAAGAATATTTGACTTCATTTTTTCAACTCCACTTATAGCATCATCTCTCACTTTATTTTCTTGCATAAATTCATATGAAATACAAAATTTATAAACTTTATCCACTTTTGCATTGGCATTTTCCCATTGCACATACTACACGATGGTCCCTCGTCAAGTTTTCAAGTGCAAGAACAATCTCATCACTCGATACATTATTTATCTTATTCACTTTGGTCTACTTCTTTTCAAGTGTTTTTAGAGAAGATTCATTTTTAATTACATACTTTCTACTACCTATTTCTTGAGTTATGCATTGCCATATGCCCATTGCAGATACTGCACATGCACCTTCCTCAACTTCTCAATAGCAATGAGTCTTCAATCAATATAGTATCTGTCTCATTCACTTTGATCTGCTCCGTTTCAAGAATTTCTACAATAGATTTGTTTTTCATTTCATACATTCTAGTACCTATTGCGCCCAATTTGGCATTGTCATTTTCCCATTGCACATACTTCAAATGCTCCTTCCCCAATTTCTCAAGAGCAGGAATAATCTCTTCAGTCAATACATTATATATCTCATACACTTTGATATGCTTCTATTCAAGTGTTTTTTTGGATGTTTCCCTCGTCAAGTTGTCAAGTGCAAGAACAATCTCATCACTCGATACATTATTTATCTTATTCAATTTGGTCTACTTCTTTACAAGTGTTTTTAGAGCAGATTATTTTTTCATTACATACTTTCTACTACCTATTTCTTGAGTTATGCATTGCCATATACCCATTGTAGATACTGCACATGCACCTTCCTCAACTTCTCAATAGCAATGAGTCTTCAATCAATACAATATATGTCTCATTCACTTTGATATGCTCCTTTTCAAGTATTTCTACAATAGATTCATTTTTCATTTCATTCATTCTAGTACCTATTGCATCCAATTTTGCATTGTCATTTTCCCATTGCACATACTTCAAATGCTCCTTCCCCAATTTCTCAAGAGCAGGAATAATCTCTTCAGTCAATACATTATATATCTCATACACTTTGATATGCTTCTATTCAAGTGTTTTTTTGGATGTTTCCTTATTCATATCATACATTGTAGTACCCACTACCTCTTGAAGTATTAAGAAGATCTCAGGTTTGTTAACACATAGTGTTTTCCAACATTGAATTATAAATAGACAAAATGAGTGTACAATGAAAATATTACAGTACCAATGTAAGAAGAGGCACCTTGAAAAATTACCAAAACTATTACTTATAGTATGAATTGCGTTTGGATTTCCTCATATCATTAAAATATAGGGAGGTAGGAAAACACACTAGATTGTGAGTTAGTTTATTGAGCTTGTACAAAGCTAAAGGGTGGGGAATATGGGGAGGATTTACAACCAGGGATACATAAAAGTAACCATATTTAGCTGAGGGGTGACCAACTAATTACATTCTTCTATATAGATGGTTTTACAATTCTATGTGGGTTGCAGGTTTCTTAACACCTCGTGTTTTCCAACCTTCGATTATATAGACAATATGATTGTAATGAAAACCTTTTGTTTTTTACATAATATGAATGTAATTAAAGGAACATCTTAAAAATATATAACTAGTCTCATGCGTAGACTAAAAATTGTGTTCCAAATTTCTCAAATCAATAAACTATAGGCATGTTGGAAAATAATGTTGGTTATATTTTATATATTTGTGCTTGTTGTAAGCTGCAAGGTGGAATTTTTGCTTTTTGTGCTTGATGTTCTTTCTCTAGTCATGTTTAGTTTTATGTTCACAAATGTTTGACTTCACTAGTTCAAATCCAATTATAGCATCATCTTTCACTTTCTCTGCTTAAATAAATTCACATGCAATACCAAATATCTTGGGTTTATCCACTTCTACATTGCGATTTTCTCATTGCACATATTACATGTGCTCCTTCCTCAACTTCTCAAGACTGGTAAGAATCTCTTCAGTTAGCACAATATTCATCTCATTAAGTTTGATCTCCTTATTTTCAAGTGTTTTTAGAGTAGATTTCGTTTCAATTTCATAAATTATGGAACATGTTGCCTCTATATTTATATTTTTCTTCACCTTTGCTCATCCTACACATGCTTCTTTGTCAATTTATCAAGAGCACAAAGAATCTCTTAAGTCAACATAATATCTATCTCATTCACTATGGTTTTCAATGCAAGTGATTTTGAAAATTTATTGCAATTATGGTTTATAGTTAAAATTTATTTTTGAATTCTTCATATGTTTCACAAATAATGCACAAAAAAAATGTGTTTTAGCCTACATTCATTTACTCATTTTTTTATCAGCAAATGCAAAGAACATTTTTTTCATTTGACATTGTTGGCAGCAATATAAATATGATTTTTGGCTTTGATTGTGTGAGAATTTTTGCATCAATGTTTCGGATCACACTCTGTGATGATGGATCACGGAGTGTGATCCGAAACATTGATGCAAATATTCTTACACAATCAAAGCCAAAAATCATTGCAAAGAACATTATGGATTATGGAAACTTGATATCTTTAATCAATATAAATAGTTACATATTATTATTCACATTACACTTATAGGCTACATATAAAGTTGTACATTGGACTTCTCATTATGTTGTTCAACTTGCACTTTTTTAGTTCATGAATTGTCATATACGCTTTTTTTGGTCATCTTAAGTCACCCCAAATGGAAGGCTCAATATCACAACATGCCTGCTCAGGTAAAACAAGTTTGTGCACTCTATAAACTATGAAATCTTATTTTTTTTCATGTGAGGTTGCGATTTTACTTGCAATTTTTATGTCTGCTTGGAGGTTCAACTAGACATTATGTTTTCCAACCTCCATTTGTTGACATTATGGTTGATAGGAAAATTTACACATGTATTCCTTTCCTGATTCAATCCATTACTAATTCACAATTTTTTCAATAGATCAAAAAAAACATTTAATTCTTTTGGCATTGTTGATAATAATGGATACACATTTATTTACATACAAGGTTTTCATAAAAGTTTTTGGTTTCCCTCTAACCTTTCCTCTCTATTAGAAAATACACATGCACCACAAACAACATATATTACCAAATTAATACATCTATTGTTGCAACTGTAGAAGTAATTATATAGTGTTATGCACATTACACTTATACGCCACATACAAAGTTGTAGGTTGAACCACTAATCATGTGGTTCAACCTTCACTTGTTTATTTCATGAGTTCCTATGTGTTCCTTTGTTACACATGTTAAGTCACCCTAAATGGAAGAATGAATATCACAACATGCCTCCTTAGGTAAAAGAGGTATGCACACCCCATATACTCTGAAATATTAGTTATATTTACATGTGGGGTTGTGAATTTACTTGTAATCTTTATGTCCGCTTGGAGGTTCAAATAAACCTTGTGTTTTCCACCCTAAATTGACTTACATCATGGTTGATAGGATATTTAATACCTTTCTAGACCTTTCCTCATTCTCTCCATTACTGATTCATTTTTTTGTCAACTGATGCAACAAACATGTTATCATTTTGGCATTGTTGGAAGCAATGGATGTACTTTCTTTTAAATACAAAGCTATCATTAAAGGTTTTTGTTTCCCTCTAACCCCTCCTCTCCTTTAACACATAAAAATAGACCTAAACCAATGTATCTTTGCAAAATAATACATTTGTTGTTGCAATTGTAGAAGTAATTACATACAGTTAAGCACGTTACACTCCTGTGCTAGATACAAATTTGCAAGTTGAACAAATCATCATGTGGTTCAGCCTTCAATTGTTTATTTAATGAATTGCTAGATGCTATTTTGCTCCTCATGTTAAGTCACACCAAAGAAAGGCTCAATATCACAGCATGCCTCCTCAAATAAAAGAGGTTTGTACAACCCATATACTCTAAAATCTTAGTTACATTTACATGTGACATTGCAAATTTACTTGTGGTATTTATGTCCACTTGGAGGTTCATCTACATTCTATGTTTTCAAACTTGCATTGGCTTACATCATGGTTGATAGGACATTTTCCACCTTTTTTCATTTCCTCATTCTCTCCATTATTGATTCATTTGTTTTTCAATAGATGCAACAAACATGTTATCATTTTGGTGTTGCTGGAAACAATGGATGCACCTTTTTTTACATATAAGGTTGTCATTAAAGGTTTCGGTTGCCTTATAACCCTTCCTCTCCTTTAACACATACACATGCACCAAAACCAATGTATCTTCCCAAAATAATACATCTATTGTTGAAATTAAAGAAGTAATTACATATTGTCATGCATGTTACACTCCTACACCACATATGAAGTTACAAGTTGAACCACTCATCATGTGGTTCAACCTTCACTTGTTTATTTCATGAATTTCTAGATGTGATTTTTCTCATCTTGCTAAGTCATGCTAGATGGAAGGCTAAAGATCACAACATGCCTCCTTAGGTAAAAGGGGTTTGTACACCCCATATACTCTAAAATATTAGTTATATTTATGTTAGTGAATGGAATGGCTCTTGACAAATATATTTAAACTATGACTCCAGGCCTAGATTTAGCACCAATTGAATTTTGCTAACAGCTCCAAAAAGATCACAATTGTATTTGTGAATTTTCTTTTAATTTTGTCAAGGTACAACTCCCTCATTAGATCTTCAATGAATTATTATATTCTAACACAAAGGGTATTCTTTTAACTAGAAAGCAGGAAAGGTGATGAATGCTAGTCCATAAATATGGGGCTAGTGTGAATGAAATAAACTAAAACCATAAACTATCAATGCAAAGATTGAAAATTTATGATCATCCAACTCAAGAGAGAAATTAAACTATAATAAATAAAGACATACAACTTATCTTCCAAAGAAGATACAACTACATCATACACATAATTCCCAGATCAGCATACCAAAATCATTAAATCCATAAAACACATATTATAAATCATTACAGTCTGTAATAAATGCTTATTCCTTCTTGATAACACCCCCGGGTGTATCCAAAAAACAAAGGTCCCTTCCATCCTTTACAATTTCAAATTTATAACATAGCTAATGCCACTGGACGAACGCCAAAGCCATTACTAAACCATCAACTTCTTGTCTTCCTAACATTTCTTTGGGGAATTAGTTAGAATAATTTAAATTTAGTAGAGGAATAAATATTATCAAAGGAAACTGATTATGGTCCCACCAATAGTCACCAAAGGACCAATCATACAACCAAATATCAATGTAACACATAGGGATATCAAGCGGTGGCATGTGTGATCTACCTGATGAGAAATTATGATTTAGAGTAGTGCAAGACAACCATAAATGGGAACATCTTATCAAACTTAGGAGAATGCACCCATGTCTAGAAAAAACTCTATAAATTCAACCAACATCAAATTTATTTCGCAATCAATTGCATCCAATATGGCAAGCTCTTAGAGTGATGGTAATTCCGCTAATGACTACATTTTTCTTTAGGAGATCAAATGCAATCCACTGTTTAGGCACATCTTGAACCAACTGAAAGAAGTCTTCATATTGCAAAATGAAGTGGAGGAGGAAGTGCTCTATAGCATCCTTTGCAAGGCGTTCTTGAGCTAGGATCATGTGCACAACACAACTATGCTGGAGTGCTTTATTTATATAGTTGTTAGGACTTCTGGCCATCGTGACTAGGGCGTGAGAGCATTGGAGTGCTTAGTAAAGTTCAAGTTTCATCATCATGTCAAGGTGGCAATCAACAAGCTCAACCACTATTCTCAAAATGGATTGATAGTTGACATCATCTACATTGCATTGACTCTTTAGGATGGGACTTTAGAGGAGGTCGTGGCTCTTCTACACATAGGAGTGGCAAGAAATGACATGGGACTTCTTGAAAAATTTCTCCAATCACACGAGAATCTGTTGTTGTCATCTCAAGTCAAACACTTGTAGGCTATTACTGAGGGCATTCACATCTTAATTTTTTCTCTATGTACCTGAGAAGAAATACCCTTTTTGTCCTTTTGTCCACGAAATAAATTTTTTTTAGGCAAACAAAATGGTTTTTTTTGTAGTGCCTATGCAATATAAAAATGTTTATGGGTATGTACAGGATCATCATGGAAAAAATAAGCCCTTAGGTGGTGATGAAAATTTAGAAAATCAGAGTTAGGAAACTTGAAATAAAAATTTGAATATGTTATCTATATTATTTTAAAAATATGTAAGAATAAAATCTATAGCAAATTGAATATAGTTTCTAAACTACTAGGTTTATTTTTAAGTGATATTGAGAATGTCTTTCTAATTAGATAATGTAGTTGTAACTTCTAAAAAAAATGTTTTGTCTTTCATTTCAGGCATTTTAGTTCTTGTTGCTCTAGTTGTGCATTGTCACTTTCCCATTGGACAAACTACACATGTTGATTCCTTAAGTTTCGAAGAATAGGTAGAATCTCTTTAGTCAAAAAAATTATCTATATCTTCAACTTTGTTCGCTTTTTTTCTAGTGTTTTCATTGTAGATCCCCTTTTCACTTCAAGATTTGTAGTGCATGATGTTGCAATCCTACATTTTCATTTGTCCATTGCACAAAAAAATGCTCACATTAATTTCCTTGTTGGAAAACACACTGTCCCATATTGTCACTTTCTCTGCACATATTGCACATGCACAAAATTTCAATATTGTTATGTATCTTTTGCAGGTGATTTTTGGTCAGCATTGAGAGTGTGTTTCTAATTATATAATGCAATTTTATCTTTTGAATAATTTGTTTTGTCTTTAATTTCAGACATTTTAGTTCTAGTTTTTACAATCGTGCATTGCCATTTTCCCATTGGACATACTACACATGCTACTTCCTTAAGTTCCAAAGAATAGGTAGAATCTCTTCAATCAAAAAATTATCTATATCTTCCACTTTGCTTGCTTCTTTTCTAGTTTTTTCATTGTAGATCCCTTTTTCATTTCAAGATTTTTAGTACATGCTCCTACACTCCTACATTACCATTTGTCCATTGCACAAAAAAATGCTCACATTATTTGCACTGTTGGAAAACACACTATCCCACATTGTCACTTTATTTGCACATATTGTACATGCACGACATTTCAATACTATTATGTAGCATTGCAGGTGATTTTTGGTCAGCATTGAGAGTTTCTTTCTAATTAGAGAATGTAGTTGTACCTTTTGAAAAATTTGTTTTGTCTTTCATTTTAGACATTTTACTACCTATTGCTCCAGTTGTATAGAAGATGTCACACAGTTCACAAGCATGGGTGTCTAGTTGGTTGACCAACTACCACCCATATCTTCCATGTAATATTCTTGCTCGAATAAAGGAATTGAGTCTCCTATATAGGTTGTGGTAAAATATGTTAAGGAGAATTGATAAAAGAGGGCCAAACGACACTGATGTCAACTATCATAATTATGCTCATTTATTTAACTGTTTCTTTGGTTGATGGGAAAAAATGGGCATGAAAATTCAACATTACAATCTAGAAATAGAGATTTCAAATTTATGTGATTGGCCAATGTCTCTTTATCATGAAATTTGAGACCCTTTCCTAGCTAGATGCATCTAGAAGGTATGCATTCAACCAACAGTAATAT
The DNA here is from genome assembly GCA_007115665.2 of Sequoiadendron giganteum. Classification (NCBI taxonomy): domain Eukaryota; kingdom Viridiplantae; phylum Streptophyta; class Pinopsida; order Cupressales; family Cupressaceae; genus Sequoiadendron; species Sequoiadendron giganteum. The sequence goes on from CM021102.1 coordinate 814,563,643, forward strand.
TATGCAATCACAATCTTTCGAATGAGTTGAGCATGAGGTTTATGAGATTCGTTAAGAGGGAATCTCTAATTAGTAATCAAATGGGTCTTGTGGAGGAATGGTTGTTGGTCGTGCTCAAATTCAACCACATTGTCAGGTTCAAGATCCACTGTGTCAGACCATCATTCAGGCTAATACATGCATATTACGGGGTGCCTACATTGGATGTTGTCAACTATACCTTGATAATTAGAGTGCACCAAATCCTTTTGGATGTTGAGAATACATAAATTATACCTGTTCATAAATGGTTGACATAGTTTTCAATGTTAGCACTATTACATGTGGCTTGTTTATTTTCTTCAGAATCTATAATATTAACTCAAAATGTTTTTTCATTTGACTGTGTGATGCAAATTATTTATCTTAGATAAAATTAGAAAAAAATTCAAAATAATGTTTATTATCCCTTAGTATGTATTGCAACATTTCTTCCAATTCCTTAGATGTTTGGATGGATAGGTATTACAACATTACTCAATATAATACTGATCACCTAAACTTTATATATAGAAGTGGAAGTCATAGTTTTAAATCTTGTGTAAGAGTTCTATAACTATATAACTTCCATGCATGCAAATTTTACCTTCAACATAATTTTTTTAGTTGGAGCTGGCATTTGAAGAAGCTTAGATCTATGTTTAGAATTTAAGTATTGTTTGATCACTGTTGTTAGATTAGATTGTGTTAATTTTTTTTCATCAACATTCTAGATGACAATTTGTAAACATTAATCAGAATACAAGAGAGCTATATGACAATGGAATTCTTGAAGCAATCCTTTCTTTTTTATTCCTCCTATAATTTATAACTAAATTTATGGTGTTCTTGAAAGGAGGATACACACAAGGTAAATTTCCTAGAGTTTCCTTTCTTGGCATCATATTTTGTTAGAGTCCATGAAAGAAATTCATGTTGAATACAATCAAAGAGTTGAAATTCATTGGTTTGTAGAGTATTTTGTGAAATAATGAATAGCTAAAAAATTATGAGCAGTACATCTTGAGCAGTGTTCATAGGTGAGTAATCCAAAAAAATGCATCTAGGTGAATACTTGTGCTTGTTAGCTTCACATACTAGGCTAGTCTCAGAATCTACCAATACTATAAAAAAATAAATCTTTTTTCCTCTGAAAATGGCCAGACAACAATGTTGAACTTTATATGTCCATTAGTTATGTCCACAAGATTTTGTGAATAGCTTTTGAAAAACAGAATTGCATAGTTTCAGTTACACATGATTAAAATTTTTTGGACAACATGTTTGGTTTTCTGTGGAATTTATATAAGGTCTTTACATATTTCTATGCAATGTCAATATTATAATTTCTCTATATGTTGGATTTACAATAAAAACTAATCAACATGGCTACCTAGCTTTGACAATATAGTACAACTAGCTAAAAGCAAAAATAACATTGATAAAATGGTTGCTACCTAACACTTCAAGCAAGGTCAACTTGAATATTTCGTTCAGTTTTGTTGAGTTTAAGAGGATTTGTGAAATATTTCTTGAGTCTATTATTGCTTACATGGTTTACACCATCAGTGCTATCATTGAACAAGAATTGATAAGTGAGTCACAACCCCATGTGTTTTCCATCCTACAACTTTTTTGTGCACTTTTTTGTTCAAAACGTATTACAATATTAAAATGGAATGTTTGCTGAAAGTAAGCGATGTTATAAAATATAAAGATGAATTTCAATATTATTATAAAATATGAAGGTCAAGTTGAATATTTCTGCACTTTACTATTGTTATAAAATATGAAGGTACAATTGAGTATTTTTGTAATATTGTTATAAAATATGAATACCAAAACATTGTTGTTATAGTTTGTCTAATAGAAAGTGTTGTCATTGAACAAGAATTGAGAAGTGAGTCACAACCATGTGCATTTTCCATCCTATAATGTTTTTGTGCATCTTGTGTTCCAAACGTATTATGATATTGAAATGGAATGTTTGTTGCAAGAAAGGGTTGTTATAAAATATAAAGGTGAACTTCAATACATTGTGCTATTACAATTTTCATAATAGAAAGTTCTATCATTAAACAAGAATTGAAAAGTTAGTCACAACACTATGTGTTTTCCATCCTACAACTTTTTTGTGCATATTGTGTTCCAAATGTATTACGATATTGAAATGAAATGTTTGATGCAGGTAAAATTTGCTATTAAATATGAAGGTGAACTTCAATATATTGTGTTGTTATAGTCTGCATAATAGAAAGTGCTATGATTGAAAAATAATTGAGAAGTGAGTCACAACCCTATGTTTTTTCCATCCTGCGGCTTTTTGGTGCATCTTCTATTCCAAACCTATTACGCCATCGAAATGGAATATTTGCTGCAAGTAAGGGTTGTTATAAAATATGAAGGTAAACTTCAATAAATTGTGTTGTTATAGTCTTCATAGCAAAAAGTGTTTTCATTGAAGAAGAATTGAGAAGTGAGTCACAACCCTATGTGTTTTTCATCCTACAACTTTTTTGTGCATCTTCTATTCCAAATGTACTACAATATTGAAATGCAATGTTTGTTGCAAGTAAGGGTTATTATAAAATATGAAATTAAACCTCAATACATTGTGTTGTCACAATATATGTAATAGAAAGTGCTATCATTAAACAAGAATTGAAAAGTCTGTGTGTTTTCCATCTTGTGTTCCAAACATATTAGGACATTGAAATGGAATGTTTGTTGCAAGTAAGGGTTGTTATAAAAATGAAGGTGAACTTCAATACTTTATGTTGTCACAGTCCGCATAACCAAAAGTGTTGTCATTGAACAAGAATTGAAAAGTGAGTCACAACCTTGTGTGTTTTCCATCCTACAACTTATTTGTGCATTTTTTGTTCCAAACATATTATGATATTGAAATGGAATGTTTGCTGAAAATAAGCATTGTTGTAAAGTATGAAGGTGAACTTCAATATATATTTTTGTTACAGTCTGCATAACAAAAAGTGCTATCATTAAACAAGAATTGAGAAGTGAGTCACAACCCTATGTGTTTTCCATTTTACAACTTTTTTGTTCATCTTGTGTTCTAAATGTATTATGATATTGAAATGGAATGTTTGTTGAAAGTAAGGGTTGTTATAAAATATGAAGTTGAACTTCAATACATTATTTTGTTATGGTCTCCAAAACATAAAGTGCTCATTGCATGTGCTTACATTTGTAAGTAATTTGAGATAAATAATAAGACTTGAGGTGGCATTTCCTACCATTATTTTATTCCATTTGACATTATTTGAGATAGTAATATTTTCCAGCACTACAATAAATACATTTATACTACACATATTGTAATTCCCAAAATTAACGTAAGGGGCAAAAACACAACTGACAATTTTTTTTTAAACAATATTACAAGAACACCAACATTTAATTCCCATGCGTGTGCATGGATAGTAAATTGCACAATTAAGTAACGTCTCTTGCGCAACATCATCTTTGACATGCTGCTCTAGATTAGGGTAAGGAAATGAAAGCAGTTTAGGGTTGACTCTGAACATAGGGTTTACTAGGACAATTGATGTTCACTTTTACATAATAGTAAATGTCCTTGTTAGACCTCCATGGTATGGGTTCTCACATGGGGAAGCATATAAATATTATCAATTTGATTTACTAGAACCCTAAGAATCAATTAATGGAATATTATTTACTTGATTGCCCTACCCTAATTAAGCCATCTTGATGATATCAAAGTGATTCACGTTTAACATTTCACCCAAAATTCAAATATAAGAGTGAATAAAATATCTATAATTTACAAATTAATCAATAGATCTCCATTTTAATTTATTTGTTATTACTATCATAATTTAATTCTCATTAACCTAAATATAAATATATCTATACAAACAATAATTACTAAAAAAATAAATTTAAAAGTTATAAAATTAAACAATAACTTATACTAATAAATACATTTTAAATCCTCTCTATATATTTATATTAATTCCCTAAAAGGAAGGAAGAGGGAATATAAATAGAGAATATGCCTTTTCTAAAAGTCCCTAATATTACCTTATCTATTAATATTTTTATTTTTATAAATAAAAATTTCCCATCCTTTATTATTCCTTCTTTACACACTCATATTATATTAAATACAATAAGATGGTTTCGTTTGATTATTTAAAAGGAGTAGGAATATATTCCTCTATCTTTTATTAAGAGAATCTTAAACTATGAGAATTTACGTGGGGGTCACAAAAAGCCAAGGTCATAAAATTAAGTAGAAATTTTCAACGGAACTCAGCCCACGGTAAATTTTTATTTCATTAACTTCATTACTACCTATTCCTAGCAGCGTCTGCATTCACTTTTTTTTAATCGGATATCGAATACTATGATGGTGATCATTTGGCTATAGGTCTCATATATATTCTTTTAATGTATTTAGTAGATTGCAAAATGATGTTCCCCCGACGGTTGAACTTTTATTTTGGAAAAATATTCTCCGCTAAACTTAGCAGGCCTGTCGAATCCTTCATTATCATTCTTTCTTTTTATAAAAAGAAACCCCGAGATCCTTCGTTTAGCGTGCTTGCTATAAGTTTGGTGCGACCATACGATAAGTGGCGATAGATCAAAATGTCAGATAGGACGATCTTTATGCCATATCGAAATCACATTTCGCGTCCATTTTGAAATCTGAGAATATTGTAAAGGAGCCCTAACACTCTTCCTCCAACGATTATGTGATTTCTGCCCTAAACTGTTTTATCCGAGGCGATGGAGCTCAGATTGGGGTGGTGCAGCTATTACAGCCATGAGTAAAAAAAAAAATCAAGACTCAAAAGTGTTTGTCGTGGAGTTTTTCGAAATACACTATAGAAACTATGCTTGATCTCTTGCATTCTCTGTTGCTCAGAGATAGTAGTGGTCTGCTAAGGGAGGGAGAAGGAGCCATGCAGATCGAGCTCAAGGGGACTAGTCGTTTCGATGACATCTAGAGCCTCCTCCCTCGAATTTCACAGTATAATGTTCTTCCCCTTTTTTTTTGAGTCATTGTTTTACTCTTCCCTTATTACTTACAGATAGGGAATCTAGGAGGCAACCGGACTATGACATATAATTTGTTTTGTCTGTATAATTTGTTTTGTCTAGCCGCGAGGGATTTGGTGATTTCATTGCTTTGCAAGAAAATGTAGGGGTACAGCTTTGGGAAAAATACCCGTTTTCCCCACCAAAGGTTACAGACAAAACCCCAATGTCAGGGTCTCCCAGCTTAGAGCCAAAAAGACAAACTCTCACATGCATTTAAAAAAAATTAAGAGAACATTTAGGGAAACAGGGATGTCTTTGGTATTCATAGGAACACGCACCTCTCTGCTTCCTGTCCGTAACTAAACCAAAATTGTATCCAGGTATATATCTGCTAAATCAATGAAAGTTTCCCCACATCAATGTAAGAAACTGCTTTAGCTATTTCTTTATCATTGCAGTAGCATATGATATCAACAAACAAAAGTTTATGTTTATTACAGACTATTTGACTCACGCTTAACTTCAAAAGCTATAAGGAAATGAGATTTTTGTTAAAACGTTTATTCAACTATGGCATTAGTAGATTAATGGCTATGACAAACTAAGCAAAGTTACCCTAGGTAAAAGTTTTTTTCAGTTCCAAAGACTCATAGGGATAATTTACACACAGTAATCTATTTATTTGCATGGAAATTTTCTGAAGATTCAACACAGATTTATCCATTTTATATTTCCTTAAATTCATGAAACAGTATGATATAAAACATTTTTTTTTTTTTCTGTACATTTTGATTATGAGAATAATAAAATGTACTCAAGCATACTCGTATTTCATTGTAAAAGTAACTCAACAAACTGGTAATTTCATTTCACTCATATACTGTAATATTCACAGTAAGGCATGCACTATTAGTTTTCATATAACAAGATTTATCATAGAATGACACAATCCCCTTGCTAGCTTATAATACGTGATTTCTTTTAAGAGCAAGGAAGGCAAGTTCCCAAAATTTATCTTCATGGAGAAAGGGAAAGACTTCAATTAAATATTCACACTTTATTACAGAAACAGAGAGACATTTGAATGTCATTTCACAACAGTATCATATGAATAAAGTCTTTGAAGAATGTCCCAATCTGAAATTTACACCTTCCTAGTTTTTTTTAATTTCTTACAACAACAAAAAAAACCTTCATATACGATTAAATTTTTTGCTCTCTTTCTACAGAATGCAGTATGTTGGTATGTAAGGAGACATATGAAGCAGCCATAGTAGATTCTATTTTCAGAATATCGTCACATCTAAAAGTAGTTTTATTACAGAAATAAAATAAAGCAGATTTCTTTTCTTTTTTTTAATTGCAACACTCTTTTTTTGAAATAGCTTAGAACAAATTTAACTACAAATTTATTTTCCTTGTTTACAAACACACAGTTACAAATATTCTCACAACACATAGTTACAATATTTCTCATTGGCTTAGTTATAACAACACACATCCTAGAGGGCAGGTTCCTCTTGAAACTTTACAATAATAACATCCCTTCAAAAACCATAGGCACTCTTAAATCTGCAACTCCTCAAACTTGCAACTATAAACAAGGCAAAAAAATTCTTCTCTGGGCCAATGGGGAGCTCACCTCGCAACCTTTGGTTGGAATACCAACCACCCCCAAGCTAGGAGGTAACATGGGAATTGGGCACAAACATGCACACCAAATAGCATTTAATACACAAATACAGATAAAAATTTCACACCCTCCCAAGGGAAATTTCACATAACAAAGAGTTCATTATGAACTCAAAACGGGGAATGGAGGGTGGACTACGCACTTCATTTTGGGGACTCAATAAATAAACACCATAACCAACCATCACAAAGTTTCAACCCTTCATAAGCAACCCTTCTTTCACATTTCCTTATCCACCCAAGCCACCCTTCACATTTCACAAAACATATGGGTACTCTTACCCTTCTTGTAGCCTCTCCTTTCTAAGGAGGAATAACATGTCTCGATGGAGGTTCCTACTCCAACCATCCCCAATTTGGGATGCTCTGCCCAAATTTGGGTGAGCCTATCCCATTACAACCTTTTTTCCCAACAAAAAAAACCACAAAACAAGATTAAGGGAAAGATTTGCAAAAACCCCATTACATAAACATAACAAGTGCAAATTGAAACACAAAGAAGCAAAAAGGTATGGTGATTCTACCTCAATACAAGATTTAGAAAGATGTGATGAGGAACGGCACAATTCCTCCTCCTCCAAGCTTTCTCTCTAATCTCCCAAGCCAAATCCAAGAGCTACCAAGCAAAATTACCACTCAAAAATAAAGAATGTCAAAAAGAACCCCCAAAACCTTTGTTCATGGTTTTTCTTTATAGGAATTCAAATTTGAATTCCTTTGAATGGAAAAGTGACACTTGCCACTCATCCATTCACTCTCCCAAACACATTCACCCATGTGTGCTCTCACATGTGTGAGAACTTGGGATACTTCCAAGACACATAGAGAAGTGGGAATAGAAAAAGACTAGTCTCCATCCCACTTTTCAAAACCTTATTTTCAGCAAACCTTTTAAAAACATCAGAAAGAGTGCCCAATCATGAAATTGACTTAAAATTTTAAGCTAGAAAGGTATCTAGCCCATAGGTACTTGACGTAGAGACCTTAAACCCATAAAATTACTTTAAAAACATAACTTTTCAACCCCCCCAAAAATGCTTTAAAATTCAAATCCGAGTTTGTCCACTTGGGTGGACAACTCACCATCTAGATGAATTGACATGGCAATATAAATCACTTACAAACATTCACAAACAAGATTATGAATAAAATACATTACATAATGGAATTATAGTCCCTCTATATAGACTATAGCTTAGTTTTACTGGTTAATTATTTAGGGTTCCCAAAGGTTACCTCTAATTTCCATTGGCCATGAAAAGTGTACCTTCACATTTGATACACACATTAATCCATCCAATAAATCATATTTCAAAACAATTGAGTTACTATTTCATATACACAAGTTTCCATTCAAATAAATTATATATCAAAACAATTGAATCACCATTTCATCTACTCAAGTTTTATAATTTCACATAGCATATATATTTCATATCATAATTGAAAAAATCACTAATCACATATCATCCCCAATTTCTTTTACCTTAATTTCAAAGTGCAATGTGGTTCATTTATATTACATATTTCATTTGTTCATCATTTCAAAACCAAATTAAACAACCACAGTAACTAGCATAAAATTAGGTCAACCATCACAACAAGCTAACTAAGCATGTAGCATAACCATAATCAAATCATCATAAGAATTCAAATATTTAAACTTCATAATCAAACCATCATAAAAACTCAAATGTTTAAAGTATCATGTCCTAAATGGTATCACCAAACATAGTCAATAATACTAAAACTCAAAATAATCTAAGCAATAAATGTATCGTAGAGGTGGACCGCACACATATTTTCTCCATATGTACCTAATTCACTTAATGCATCATCATCATGATCCATTATATTATCTTGCATAATTCTAGTGCTAGTAAAATTAATTTTCTCTTTTGACATGAAGTTAATTTGAAAATATATATCATTCATCCATTTTAACCATATCCCATATCCCTTTCCTTCATCCATCCTCTTTCTACTCAAATAATGTGTTATGTTAGCTACATTACATCCTTGTAAGATACCGTGATAAAAAAGATACAAATATAGAATCATACATTTTTGGAGCCCACGAAAATAAAAAAAATTATGACGAAATTTAACTAACAGGAAACAATGTGTTTTTAAACACTGCAAACAATTCAAGAATTTTATTTGTTCCAATCACAGGGAAAAATAAAACATGCCATTTTCACTCTAGCAAAGTTTTGTTCTAAAATTTGAAAGTGGAATTCAATTCATATTTGGAGCGTGAGAAATATAAACTTTTCATAAGGAAATAACTGACAAGGGACAGTGTGTTTTCCAACACTACAAGCAATGCAAGCATTTTATGTGTTCCAATCATAGGAAAAAAAAAATGCCATTTCCACTCTACCAAATAGTTTTTCTAGAAATTAAAAGTGGACTTCATTTCATTTTGGGAGCATACGAAATAAAGACTTTTCATAAGCGAATAACTAACAAGGGAAAATGTATTTTCCAACATTGCAAACAATGCAAGCATTTTATTTGTTCCAATCACATGAAAAAAGGGAATATGTCATGTACAATCTACCAAATAGTTGTTCTAAAAATTTATAGTGGACTTCATTATAGTCCGGGTCTAACGAAACAAATACTTCTCATAAGGAAATAGCTAATAGGGGACAATGTGTTTTCCAACACTACAAACAATGCTAACATTTAATTTGTTCCAATGAAATGAAAAAAGGAAATATGCTATTTTCACTCTACGAAATACTTATTCTAAAATTTGAAAGTGTATTTCATTACATTATTTCTCATAACAACACAATTAATTTTCATAAGGAAATAACTAATAGGGGATAGTGTGTTTTCCAACATTGCAAGCAATGTGGGCATTTTATGTGTTCCAATCACATGAAAAAATGAAATATGCTATTTCCACTCTACCAAATAGTTGTTCTAAAAATTCAAAGTGGACTTCATTTCATTTTGGGAGCGTACGCAATAAAATTTTCATAAGCAAATAACTAACAGGGGATAGTGTGTTTTTCAACACTACAAATAGTACAAGCATTTTATTTGTTCCAATAACATGAAAAAAGGAAATATGCCATCTCCACTCTACCAAAGAGTTGTTCTAAAAATTAAAATTCAACTTCATTACATTCTTGTTTGTAACAAAACAAATAATTATCATAAGAAAATAACTAACATGGGACAACGTGTTTTCCAATAGTGCAAACAATGCTGGCATTTAATTTGTTCCAATGACATGAAAAAATAAAATATGTCATTTTCACTCTACAAAATACTTGTTCTAAAAATTGAAAGCGGACATCATTACATTATTGCTTGTAATGAAACAATTACTTTTCATAAGGAAATAACTGATAGGGGATAGTGTGTTTTCCAACGCTTCAAGCAATGCAAGCATTATATGTGTTCCAATCAAATGGAAAAAGGGAAATTCCATTTTTAGTGTACCAAATAGTTGTTTTGAAAACTGAAAGTGGATGTCATTACATTCATGGTCATAACCAAACAAAAAATTTCATAAGGAAATGATAGATAGGGGATAGTGTGTTTTACAACACTACAAATTTTTTTACCATGTTATCCCTTCCATTTAGATGGAAAAAGGGACATGCTATTTTTACTATACAAGACCGTTGTTCTAAAATTTTAAAGAATACTTCATTAATTTTTTGGTCATAAGGAAACAATAACTTTTCATAACGAAATAATTGACATGGGCAAGTGTGTTTTCCAACAATGCAAATAGTTTCCTACGTAGGTACATATATATACATACACATAAAATTTATTGGTATACTCTATTCAATACCATGTATGCAATTCTAGTGTATTTAATAACATTGATTGCTATATTCAAATTTTTCGAGGTTAAACAATTTACATGTCAACTTATCTTTTTCATTTATAAGCAAGCTACCATAAATGGTAACACCTGACTCGGCATTGCCTACCATTATTTTACATTTTTGATAATGTAAGTATATAGGGCCATGAAACGTATGATATCAAATGGATAACAACATAGTGTTCAAACATATGAAAATAGTATACCTCTACACCATAATTGTTCAATAATCAAATAATTATAGAGGGTCATGAAAAGTCTGATATCAAATGTATAACATAGTGTTCAAACATATGAAAATAGTATATCTCTATACCATAATTGTTCTATAATCAAATAATGAAACCCACAATGCACAATGAGTATTATGAGCCTATCTCATCATATCCTACGGTACCTATTCTTTGCAATTGAGTTCATTCCTGTGTAATATAGGGCATGTTTCTTTGGGTTGTTGTGTATTTTTGGGAGGGGATATTCTAATTCCACAAACCCTTGCAGATGATGAATGTGAAATAATAAATTTGTAGAGAGGTTGTGCTTTGTCCTTGGCACTTTGAAGACCTTCAGCCTATAACAAACAATTTGAACAATTAACATATGGATGGAAACAAATATAAGGTAGTATGATATATAGCAACATATCATTTATATGTACCTTTAGAAGAGAATGCTTCAACTCGGAGAGCTTCTATACCACAAAGCCACCCATGCACTCTTCGACAGTCTTTGCGCTAGAATGTGAAAAAGGCACTATCAAGTCACAAGTGATGGAATCAACAATGCTGACTCTCACACAATTTTGTGGGTGCATAAAGTCATGGGTTGAACCATTTCTTTTGGAAACATGTACAATTCCTTTGGCAACTAGTTTACGTTGCCTCCAAACATCAATGCGATCACCAATCTTAAAAGTGATGCTCTTGAACTCTATAATCTGTTCATCAATAGGATTTGGGTACAATGAAAACATCATTGACATTAATCAAAATTCAATACATATTAAATGATTCATAAAAGAAATTAGAACAAAAGAATGGAAATGTGTTAGGTCTTTTTGGCTCTTTAAAATTCCAACCAGATCTACAAGGAAGCCTATGGATTCACCATTCCAATAATTAGCAACCTAGAGAGGGTTGGCCAATGAACACGAGAAAGAAATTTATCTTTCCTCCTACACTTTAGGCTCAACAAAACTCGGGAGGGTAATCTCACAATGTATCTATAACATACCTTCACAAAATTACCATATGCATTGCATATCTAGCAAATACATTCTCATATTTGTGGCTCAACAAGTGACCAATAGCAAGAACTTGGAAAATTCCTTAAACCTTTATAACTTAGCTATAAAATTGATAATTTAATGGAAGATTGCAATAGAAATCATCATTATGAGTATGGTTTTAATTAAATGTATTGTTCTTTGACAAAATTTGGCTGATCAAAATCTAATTGAATTCATTCAATACATAGAACAATGTTTTATCCTAAGGTGATGGGGTCAAAATTACAACAAACTATAATGCAATAACAATGGAATTCAATATTTTAAAATTATTATTGATTTGCATTACAAATTCATAGCTCGGATATTCTAGATAGAACGTACTTAAAGATCCCATGACTTAACCTAGAAATCAGTGATTGCATCAAAGCATTTTAATCAATTACTTGAATTGAAGCATAAATGAAAACACACATCCAACCATATTAATTAGAGGCCAATAAAACAATCCTCAATCATTTTATTGCTAATCCATGAACAAAACACAAGAGACAATCTGCCTGAAACTCTCCATTATCTATTTCAAATGTTACAATTGTTGCAAAAAAATTAAGCTAATTGTAATTATAAACTCATAACCTATGACTCAGCGAGCAATTCTATATCCTTATTTGCTTGTTACAATACATGAAGATATTTTTTTAATACTACCTGAGATCAACCAAAATTTCAAAGACCCCCGCACAATAGACTTGAATTTCGTTTTATAAGATTAAGGGAGCCAAACAAGCTTTGGGCTATTAGTCGGTCACATTACATTTCAATTTGTATTTCACAATATTTCATTTCATTTCAACCCCTTGGCAGTTATATTTTCACTCATGAAATGGGGGGGGGAATACATGAAAACAAAACACTTGCAGAAGCCCATAAAACTTTTAGTTTTGGTGATTGATGAATCCTTACTTGTAGCACCACCTGACCCAAAAGAATTAAACATGAAAGAATAAGATAACATAAAGCAAAGAGATGGAAACTGGTTGAATTACCACATGCAATTTCTTGATGGGGAAGATATAAAGTTTAAACAAATTCATTTCAAAGGAAAAGCTTGTATTATACTTTACCAAGTATTATATCCTCCCGCAATCCTTGTGGCCTACTCAACATACCTTTCCAAGCAATTTATGTATTCATCTTTAGTGGGCCAGCTAATATCCAATATTTTCTGCACCTTGGTGTCATATGCACTATATCTTGCATCAATTGTCACCCTGGCCTTGTTTACAAAGGTATTCATTCTCATTTAAATCTTAATGAAATTATCAAATAAAACATGGAGCACCAATAAATCTAATTTATCCTCAATATACACCATCTGGTCTAGACACATGGTTGTCTCATGATTAAATAATGCTCTCCAGGAGGCATAATCTTTCAATGCTTCATCTTCATCAAGAACTTTTCGTACACCTTGGCCTTCCATATCCCCGAAGGCCTTCATTTTACCTTGTAGTTGTCCATGAATTCTCTCATGAAAACTAGTGATTTCACGAATGGTTTCAATTCCTCTTATTATGTTAGGAAGATGTGTTGGAGCTTTAGAATCTCTCTCAAATTGTTTAATTTGCAACTCCATTTATTCTAGGTGCTTTTGAAAACTTCTTGGACATGCTGAAGCTTTCCATATGCCTCATGGATACCTTTGTAGGTCAACCATGTGGCATCTTCCTTAAGAGAAACTTTGGATAATTTTTAGCTTAGGATAACTTCCGCCATATCCTGAATGACCTTTCTCATACCTTCTTGGAGAACTCTTCTTAGATTTAGTTGCTTGGAGCTCCTTTTTCAATGCATCAATTCTAAATTTTAAGGTATCCCTATCTTGTTGTGATATAATAAATGGAGAAGTGAGAAAAGTCTTATGAGTTTTCTTGGTTGAAGTAGCCCTCACTTTATTATACTCAGCTAGTTTATTGTGCTTATCCAACAATATAAAATATATATCCTGAGTAATTTTTGTAGTGTCAACACTTAACATAGTCGATTGCGTTGTTAACCTTGTAGCCTGTGAAACTATCATCTCTAAAGCTCTTGCTATGATCACATCTTCTGAAAGGCCAGTCATTGCTCTAGTGAGCCTACACCTCCTTGAATTTGGTGTTAAAGACCAAATATCTAGTACATGTAAACTAGGGCTAAACCCTAATCCAAAAGTCTTTTGATCAAAGGTCTCTTTTGACATCACAACATTCAGGTAATTCTTGATTGCATCTAGGGAAATTATGGAAGATAGGTTCCATCCTAGAATCACCAACATTCCGCCATCTTTAAACAATCTCCTAGCCTCTCTAGGGTTCATTTGCTAAATTTATTGAACAATATCTTCCTTAGTTTTCTTCATGACCTCCTCATGTTGTGAGGGATCAACTCCCTCTTGTGCCTTTTGTATCCTATCATTTATTTCCTAAGCTTTTAGCTCAACAATGAATTCTCTAAATTCTTTAGTCGTCACAAAAGAATCATCCTATAGAAACTTTGCACAAGCTACCACCCTTGCATCAGTATATTTGCTTTCATCATATTCCCAAGGTACTAGCCTGTCATTGAGAATAAAAGGTTTCATTACCTCTCCAACATCAGGATATGAGAATTCCTGCTCTACTCCTTGATCAACAAGGATTGATCCAATAAATGGTTTTTGTACATCCCTTTCAACACCCCACACTTCATCAACATTTATAGAAGGAAACTCCATTTTAGGAATATCTTCAACATCTATTGGTTCCTACTAGATCTCTGGTATAAGATCTTCTCATTGGCTGCTAGTTTTTAATAGGTTCTCTTGCAAAGCACTTTGAGCAATTCATTCTACTTGTTACACCTTCTCCAAAAAAGTGCCATCACTGAAATCAGCAAGTGTCATCTCCATTCTCTTAAATTTATCTATGATGTGTTTGTAAGGGCTTTCATAACATGAATTATTGGTAAACGCCCTATGCTCAACCTCAACAATCTTCATCCAAAATTTCTCTCTATCCTGGACAACAACAAACATTGGAAAATTTCTTATCACATCTTCCTTGTGATAGAAAACATGAGGTCCATATCTTCATATTCCCCTTTTGATATTTTCTCTATCAATGAGTCCTTCTGGATCAAACTTTCTAGTGGGGGAAATATTCATCCTTAGATTGTTTATCATTATTCCAAACACATCATAAGCTTCCTTTGTAGTGAACACAAAATAATCAAAAGAGAAATTTGTTGCAATTATAGAGGCCTTTTGGGATAACCTAAAATTCTCCACATCACTATTACACATTTTCCACATTATCTTAGTAAAATCCATCTTATAAAAAAAAACCTAGGCAAAAGGTGTGGCACCATAGTATCCCCATAACATCTTATGAATGTGAAATTATCATAAAAATATTAGTCTCCCCAATTTCAATCATAATTGGGATCCTCTCCACATTCTCTGGGTCTCAAGAATCCCTTAATTATTTTAGAAATTTTGTCAACTAGGCTTAATCCCATTTGTACAAA
This sequence comes from Sequoiadendron giganteum, assembly GCA_007115665.2. Lineage (NCBI taxonomy): Eukaryota > Viridiplantae > Streptophyta > Pinopsida > Cupressales > Cupressaceae > Sequoiadendron > Sequoiadendron giganteum. Next base: position 814,579,017 of record CM021102.1, read on the forward strand.
ATAGTGTATTTTATTGTATTATAGAATTCAACATAGTTTGAGTTTTAACAATGCAAATGCCAGATGTGTGTCCACATTTGGATAGACAACCTATGATTTCTCTCATCCACTTGTCTTAGTTTCATGATTCGACCAAAAACTACCTTTCCCTGGTATAGCAGCATATGCATTAATAATGAATAGTGCCTGAATGTGGGAGGGGATTTCCTTTCTCTCATCCTTATCAAGTCATAGTGAAATTTCTTAGCAAATTGGTGAGCATAGTCAAACCATGCATGTTGGTTTTTATGTTGAATGTCCATGATCATAATTAAAAAGGATGAAACTATCCTTCCATCACATTTCACCCCCAACACTTGACACAACATATAGTATGTGTACTTGAAATAATCAGTAAATTCCTCATAATCCAGTGGTTCAACCTCCTTGATTGCAAACCTAGAGCCCTTATTTTGCCTATATTTGGGAAATTCACCTCTTCTTATCCCAATTATATGGTCAAAATATTCCTTTTACAACTTCTCCATATTTATTTTTTCATTGCTATCAGGGTTTATTCTGAAAACCTCTATGACCTTACTTCTCTTTATTTCAAGAATGCTTCTACCATCTATATCCATGATCACCTTGTTGACTTCATCATATCATTCTACAATCTGTAACATTAAATCTACCTCCACAAAGATATTAGGGACAACTAATTTTCCCAAATCATAACCCCATACATTTTTACCAAGGTGTGGAGCATCTCTCCTTTTGAAATTGTACAAAAAAAACTCCTATCCAGGCACAGGAACAACAATGTCACCAATTCCTGCTGCAATATTCTTGAAATTGGTGGTTAATATTCCTTCCCCAATGGCCTTTTTACCGATTTCTTTGACATCTACAAACTGAAAATTTTCCATGAATTGAACATAATTATTTGGTTTCCCCTTCATTCTGTCAATTCCCTCAAATTTTTGTGGCATGTCCTAAGAAATATTTTACTTTTTTCTCTTGGGGGTGGGCTTAGAAGAAGACGAATGACCTGGCTAACTCATATTAAGTAGACTAGGGTTTTTCAAGGCTAAATTCTAGTTGGGTTTCGACTTGATATACTTTAACAATTTCAAATTTGAAAAATAATTCTTCTTCCTTTAGCCTACCCTAACTAGGAATTAAACTATTCAATAAAATTTAGGAACCCTAGTTTGCACTTGCCAATAAATCCTAAACCCTTTGATACACTAAAATAATTCTTGCAAAAGAACATAACTTTGCAAGGTTCATAAATGGCTTACCCAAGAAAAAATTCTTGCAACTCTAGTTTGCCATGGTCCTTTGTCACCTCACTATCTTCTTTAGCTCTGTATATACTAGAATGAAATAAAATTCATGCAAAAGGCCTCTTCATCACTAGTTGGCAAAATTAAGTCACTATTAATGGCACCAAAAAACTCGTGCAAGTGAAAAAATACTTTTTTTCAATTGCCTATTCTCATTCTCATTTGAATTGTTGATGTACATTGTTTAAAACTCGATCCTATGATTCACATATTTCCACCATCTCCATAATGCCTTTCTAGCAATTTAGTATGTACCAGGCGATAGATTATAAAGATTCCACATGTGCTCCTTCATATGTACCAGTATCGGCCATCACTACTTCATCCTTGCTTTAGAGTCTCATCCAAAAATGGAAATGAAGCTAGTGATGAGACATTAATCGTTGATCTTAGTCACAAGAACATCTTGGTCGTGAACGTCCTTTAAATTTCTTACCACTCATCCATTTTCCTTTAGATGATCTCAACTAATGATGCCGCGATCTTTAGTGATGGGGAGAAATTCCACCCATTAGCAGTCATGGGTTCCTGTCCAAAATGTAAAACCAACAAGCGATAGTTATGGCACCAATGATGGGTTAAAAGTTTAATCGCATCGCTCATCAGGATCTACCTTTCAATGGTGATCTTAGAACATGTGATGGGCGATAGACTTAAAATGTTTGAAGGGGGGCGACATTACTTGTAGTGGGTTCAAAATAGGTCCCTTTAAGGGAAAGGCACGATTAGTGATAGATTGCAAAGAAGTAAGACTTAAGTGATCTTAATAGCACATGGGCATGAGTTGTTCTTAAAAGAGACTTGGGATCTACGAGTGACCTATTACTTGGGGACAGTCAAACAATGATGATAAAGGCCATAAGATGCCACATAAGTAATTGGTTACCTGATGCAATTGGTCAATGAAAAAATATAAGCTGATGAGATAATCAAATGTGCCAATGTGAATAAAAGCTTAAAACCTCAAACCCTAATAGGAGCAAAGGCTTGGGAAATCATGATTCAACCATTAAACAAGTGGTACCATGAAAAAAAAATTATGGGTTCCACTAGTGGCTCCAACTAGGAATGTATGCCTCCCACAGGTATAGTAAGATCTCAGATCTTTGGTTAAGTAGACTAAAGACAAAAGGACCAATACCGAAGAGCTTTTTCGGACAAGACAAACAGACACAATAAAAAGGAAATACACCAAACCTATATACAAAAATTAGAGGACTATATAATGTACATGGGAAGTTACCGCATTTAACAAGAAATAGGGTTTCAAGAACTATCCATGTACTGATAGTTCAAGAATTTCACTCGTTAGGGACTACACAAAATATGAGTCTTCTCCATGCATATTAGCAACTAGATAAGGACTTATCCATAAAAGATCAATCTTCCCATGCTTACCTTTATCCTCCATCCTTGCATTCCACATTAAAACCATGCTTCCCAATTTAAATTTCTTATATGTTTTATTTTTGTCATAAAAATTCTTCACTTGAAGCTGCAACTTTGTGTTTTACTTACGAGCTCCCTCCTAGTTTCATACAATTTAATTAGGGCTTCAATTTTGCACTGCATTTCATCACAAATGTCATCATCATACTCTTGTACAAGCTTATACATCTTCATCAAAATTATTTTATGGAAACCTTTTTGCAATACCATACACAAGGTCAAAAGGTGCATGACCAGTGGCCTTCATTGTCACTCTATCTGCCCACAAAGCTAGACTCAACTTTGATTCCCATGCTCATTTATTCTTCTCGATGATTCTCTTAATAATATTCATCAAGATTTTATTGTTTAACTCGACTTGTCCATTCCCTTGTGGATGGTATGGGGATGAGTACGAAACTTGGATTCCATGTTTCTTACAAAATTCAATGAACTCCTCAGATTGGAAACACATTGCATTTTCTGGAACAATTCTTTCAGGGACACCAAATTTGATCAATATATTCTCCAACAGAAAATCAATAACAACTTTGCTATTTTCTCTCTTGTTGGGGATAGCTTCAACCCATTTAGTGAAATAATCTATTGCTACCAGATTCCATGAGTGTCCACTTAATTTTTCAGCTATTTCTCCAATAAAGTCAATCCCCCATTGCTAGAAAGGAGCTTGGACTGTAACAGGTCTCAAAGGTAAATTACCTAGGAATTTCAATTTTCCAAAAAACAATTGACAAGCATTACATGTCCTTACAAACTTTTTTGCATCTTTGAAAAGTGTGGGGCACCAAAAACCAACTCTAATAATTTTGTGAGTAATGGTTTTTTCCATATAATGACCTCCACATACTCCATTGTGCATCTTATCCAATAAATTTAAAGACAGTGAAGCATCGACACATTTTAACAAGACCCCACCTAGGTTTCCCCACCACTTGTTTTCAATAATCAAATATTTTATGGATTGCAACTTTAGGGTTCTCTTCTCATTTTATGTCATTCCATTTGGGCATTGAATAGTCTACAAATACCTCACAATATTTTCTTACAAATCACATATTTGGACATCACAAATGGGAGATACTTCCAAATGGTCAAACCGGTTAATTTGATTAGCTTCCAAGTTAGTTTCAGCCATTAATATAGGAAGACCTTGGACTCAAACCAGTTTGGTGATTTGGATATCAATGTTAAATTCTTGGATTTTATTAATCCATCTACACCTCCTCCAAGTAGTCTCTTGCTAGGTGAAAATTTCCTTAACCACTAAACTTGTTACATATGCTACTATCTTGGCTCCCGTGAGATAAGGCTTGAAGTTGTTTATGGCCTTTACCAATGCATAAGCCTATTTTTCTATCAAGTAATACTTTAACTCGACTTATTGCAGTGACTTGCTAAAGAAAGCAATAGGTTGTTCATACCCTTCACCATCTTTTTATAAAATCACCCCTGCAACAATGTGAAATGATGCAAATGTGAATAATTGAAAATGATGTGAATAATTAGATGACTTAAGGACATGTGCTTCTTTGATGACCCATTTACTAGCTTGAAAATCTTGTGATGGTTCTTTTGACTAGGTCACCTTCTTTCCCTTCTTTTAATATTTTTGATATCAGCCTAGAGATCTCAGTAAAATTGGTGATGAATCTCCCTAGGAAATTAATATGACCAAAGGATTGAATCCCCTTGGCATTCTTTGGTTGTGGGATCTTATCAATTACTGCTACCTATTCAAGATCAATTTTGACCCCGTCCTTTGACACAATGTGGCCTAGAAACTTCCCTTCTTTAACTCCAAATTGACATTTCTTGGGATTCAAGGAAATCCCATATTCCAAGGTTTTGATTAATATCTTTTCCAAATGATCAGAATGATCTTCTTCTTTCTTACTGTGAACAATAAGATCATCTTGATATATGACAAGGAACAAATCAATAAAGTTAGCAAAGGCCAAATCCATGGCTCTTTGAAACATAGTACCAACATTAATCATGCCAAATGGAATCCTTACATACACATATGTCCCCCATGGCATTGTAAATGTAGTATTATATTGTTTTGATTCCTTCACCATGACCTGATTATAACCTGAAAACCCATCCATCATCAAGAGTATTTCACATCTCGTTACTTTTACAGCATAGCCTCCATGTTAGGTAGAGGATAGTTATCCTTCAGAGATGCCACATTCAAGTTTCTAAAGTCTACACACAACCTCAGGTCACCTTTATTATTTCTGACTGGAACCAAATTTGAAACCCATGATGAATGTCTTATAGGCTTTATCATCTCGATATCTCTTAGCTTTGTAAGTTCTTCTTGCATTTTTGGTTTTAAAGTGGGATTGATTGGCCTCTGTTTCTACCTAAAAGGATTTTCCTTAGTCCTCAGTGGTATCACATGTTGGAATAGATCCTCCCTATAAGCCTTTAAGTCATTATATGCCCTTGTAAACACATGTCTATACTTCCTCAATGGAGCGATCGACATATTTTTGACATGTGGCTTGATCCTCTTTCCTATGTACACCAATTTTGGAGAATTTTTGGTTCCCAAATTGATTTCTTCTATATACTCTTTATGGATAGATGCTTGCTTTATATTTTCATTATCAAGGCCATTGAAGACCCTTTCTAATGCAACCAGTCCCTTGGGGATTTTTTTTTTCAACTAGATCACCTCATTTCCAAACAATGTTTCCTTTCCATCAACTTCTACTACTAGTGAGCCAAATTCAATTTCTTGGCTCTTGTACTACTCAATAAAATGCAAAATTTTTAGGATATCATTATCATCATCAAACACTTGCCAATTGCAAATTTTATCTAGCACTGTAGGTCAGATTTGTACCTCTATTTTTGAAACACCATCAAAGGTAACATCGTCTAATTTGATAACAATGTTGGCTAATAGATCTACCTTTTCATTCTTATCTATTTCTATCCAATCTATATTAAAATCATCAAAGGATTCAATCATATCCCGTACAATATTCCTATATTGCTTAAGCCTTTTATCTTTGGAAACAAATCTAGACCTAACCTGGGAAACCACCAACTTGGAGTCGCCAAATACTTTTAGCATGTTAATACCATGCATTGAAACTATCATAAGACCCAACAATAGAGCCTCATACTCTACTACATTGTTGGTACAAGAAAATTTCAACAAGAAAGAATACTTAAAGGTCTTACCTTGACGTGAATTCAAGATAAATCTTGCACTAGAGCCCTCCTTGGAGCAAGCTCCATAAAATTACATAGTCCAAAGAGTGTCTCCTTGTGAACTATCAAATACCTCTTGAAAAATTGGTGTAGGATCCATCTTCTCTTTTTGGCATTTCCTCCTGAACCCAAAAGGTGTCTAAACCAGTATATACAAAACTGATCCTTGCTAGCTCCTCTGGTTCCTCAACATATTCAATCATGTGATGGATTCTTGGTTCCCTCACAGTATTGAAATCTTTCTAATCAATAGAGAAAGTGGAAAATGATAGATCACATTGTATACTCCCTCCCATAGAAGCAATCCACTATCTTGATAATAACATCCCATAGTTCGGTGGGATATCTACCACTGTGATGCTCATAAAAAATTCCTTTTCAGGGAAGGATGCCAATTTTTATGGAACTTTGTTGATTACTCCTATAATAGGGACCTCTCTCAAATCCATAGCATAACACTTCCCATAAGTGATATCAAATTTGAGACCCATCTCTTCCATGATTTTTATTGGCATCACATTATTTGAGGCCGTTAAAACAATCATGCAATTCCTAAGAAATTTCCCATCAATGATCAAGCTTAGAAAGAGAGGATTAACTTGGCTTGGGTTTGTAGTAATTGTAGTTCCTAAATATATTTCAGGGTTTCTATTTATCACTGCTTAGACCTCTACATTATTCTCTTGTCTTGTATTTTACACAAGTTGGTCAATGACCATATTATCCTTACCACTCAAGGTGACACTATTGATAAAAGAAATAGTCTTCTCCTTATGCTCCTGAATTCTCATTATTTCTAACAATGGAACTATAACTCTAACTTGAGACAACACCTGGAACATGTCCATAGGAGAATACGAGGGTAATTCAGGGAGTATCAATTCTTTAGCTTGTTTTTCAATCTTTTCAACACTTGGCTTGACATCCCTAGAATTCACAACTTGAGGAACAACATCACTGTCAATATTGGCCTTACTATTCTTATTAGCCCAAATTTTTATTTATTTTCCTTCTTTAGGCTTTTTATCTTCCTTCTTACTTGCTATGTCGGTCCCCTTATTTATTGCATCATTTTATATGACAAAAAAAATACCAAGGTTACCTTGGTTACTGCTTATAGTCTTGTTTCTCAAATCAAGGTATCTTCTTTCTTGAGAAGTTAAAGTAACTCTATACTTTTCAATTTCTTCATTAGAGGGTCTCCTCAAAGAAACATTTTCTGACTCAAGGGTATAAACGGTGCAATAATGTTCTCCCTCGTCATCTAAGAAAAATTGTTCATGATGCATACTGTCTTCTTGCCTTTGCATATCCACATCGTTCACATCAACATCATCACTAGAAGAATATTCACCATAGTTAAGGTTTGATTTGGTCATAAATACATTTTCCATCTAATCATGGTCATGAGGAGAATCTGGTCCTCCTTGATCATCCTAGGTATTTTCTAAAGACCTTGCAACAATGTATTTTTGTGATGAGTGAGGCATTTGGCACACTTCACACCATGGAAAGTCGTCAATAACATTGGTGGAATTTCTTTGGAGAGGATTGGTTGTACCTTGATTTTTTATTTATTGTTGTTAATTGGTTTCCATTATGCCAGTTGGTATGATACAGCTAGTCTTGTAGCCTTGGTGGCTTCTGATTCCTCTCGAACTAAGGCTTTTCATTCTTCACTTCCTTTTATAACAAATTGAAAACTTGATCCAACTTTTCATCATGATATGCATTCTTACCAACCTTTTCATTCTGAACGGGGTTTTTTGTAGCCTTATGGTCATCCCTTCTTCCCAGTTTACCTGATGCTCTTCTATTTTTTTCAATATTGACTTCCATTCTATATGATTCTCTTAGGTGTTGTGGATTCTTGTCTCTAAGAAGGTAGAAAATCTTAGAATCATATGCATTGCAATACACCACTAAACAAACATTTTCATTTGGCCTCAAACAAGTGGAGACTCTAAGCATAGCTTTCTGGAATCTTAGATTGAATTTGGTTACCATTTCATTATGTCCTTTAGTGATATTATTGAAATAATTCAATCTGAACCTAGGATCAGTCTGATCCCCATATTGTTCTTTAAAAATCCTATAGAAAGATTCCTTTGAATCAATACTTGCATTAGGTAATCCCCTATACAAATCCCTGGCATCTTTAGTCAAGGATTGCATAAAATATTTTATGGCAACATCATCATCCCATAGCTCAAAATCTTCCACAAATCTTTGGAAGTATTTCAAATGATCTTCACCACTAAAAGAATTGTTACTAATAAATTTAGTTAGATGATTCCTTGCATTATCGGGGACAAGGTTTGGGTACCCTAAGATGTTTTCAAAGAATAGTTTTCTATACCTTTAAATATGGGGCAGCCTCCTAGTGTTTCTATCTACATGAGAATCCCTTTTTGCATCCTCTCCTTTGTTGTCATATTTATCTCCAGTCCTACCTCTCTCACTTTCACCATTACCACCTCCCCTTTACGTGCTTCCCTCATCATCTTCAAAGTAATAAATGCTATTATTATTGACCCCTCCACCCCCACCACCTTGATCTCCACCACCACCCTTTCTAGGGGTATATCCATCAAACTTATTATTTTGGAAGGGTATGTGCAAGATCATGATGGGCCAAAAAGTGGCAATATGTAAGTGATATAATGGCCCATGTGGCTGACAACTTTTTTTTATCCAAAAGTGATGAAATGAAAAGGGTTTTCAAAGGAGATTCTCAGCTTTCCACCAATATAAATTATTCTTTACTTTAAATTTAATAAATAACTATTATTCATTTTCTATTTGAATAATGACTAAAATCTTTATTGATAAGCTGATTGAAAAACACCTATAGCTTTCAAATAGTATCACATTTTTTGAATCTAAAACATGTGTCACATTCTATGCTTCACTTACTATAGGATTAAAAATAAAAAAAATGAATTTCATGAAGTTCTGACCAAGTTAAGGTGGTAAGACATACAAGTTTTTATATTTTTTAAAATTTGTAATAAACAAATCATAATTAATTATTTACTTAGAAAATAATTACAAAAAAATATACATCACATCGAGACATGAGTCCTCTACTTATAGTTAAAATATTATAAAGAAATATTATCATTTTATTGTGGTTAGGGTGGTCAGACAAACACCTACTTGTTATTTTTCCCTGAAATTTAAATACTACTGCATTGAAATTTCAAAATTTCACCAAATAGATTTATTTTAAAAAAAAAACCTAGTAGTTTAGAAACTACATTCAATTTTCTAGAAATTCTATTCTTAAATATTTTTGAAATAATATAGATAACTTATTCAATTTTCTACGTCAAGTTACCTAACTCTGATTTTTTGAATTTTCATCGCCACTTAAGGGCCTATTTTTTCCATGATGATCCTACACATACCTGAAACTCACTATTATTTTCTCCATAGCTTGAAGGTTCAGCAGTTGGAACATACATTTTAAGAAAAGCAATCTTCCTAGCCATTTCTGCATTAGCCGCTTGTATTTCGGCCTTCTTCAAGTCTTCCTACAATTTCAGGAGCTCAGGATTTGGGGGTGTAATAGATGGAGTGGGATCAATTCTAGGGGTATTGATGGGAGTTTTGGAAGATGAAGTGTAGATATTTGTATTGGTATTGGGAGTGAATGTATTGAAGGTCTTTTTAATCATCTCGTAAATGAGCTTCTTCCAATGATCTACAAAGGACGTCTTCTTAGCATTGGCCAGAGGATTAGAGGTTTTGATAGTTGCAATACTTGTTGAATATGTACTAGCAACAGAGGTTCCCATCTGAACCATTGCCTTAGGAATTTCATGGATGATTTGGGTTGCTAATTTGGTAGCATTCTCTTCAGAAGCTTTATACCTAGCAACGTCCCTCTCATTTTCTCAATTTTATGCCTCCTAGCATCCCTCTCAACCGGCTTGGATCTAACCATATCCACCTTTTCCTTTAATGATTTTAGTCTATTCTTTTATTCTTGCTTGGAAATCCATTTTTATTCATCTTCCAAGGCTTGCATATTCTTATCTAAATATTCCTCATTTTCTAAGAAGTCCTCGTACTCACTTGGTGCAGGGGTATGAAAGGTTTGATCAACTAGATCTTCCTCAGGGAGAAACTATGTTTCCATATCAGGAGGTTCTCCTCTGGGGTTAAAATTTCCTCCATGAAAAATAGACCCAAATCTAGGAGTTGGTGGTTCTGGGAATTCCTTACTTGTATTCCAAAATCCCCACCCAGCTTCTTCTCTTGATATGTCCAACTCATTATCAAACACTTGCTCAATAGAGAAAATTCCCTGATCTTCCCTAGAGACTGTAACCCCATGTGATTCTCCATGAGTATTTGCACTATTTACTTCATTATTGAAAGTAAGAGATGCTTCAACTAGGGATTCAACAGACTTACTGGATTCTATATTTTTCTTCACCCATTGTGGTTTCTTGTCTTTAGCAAGCTCGAGCTGCAACTTCTGCTCAATTTTTTTCTTCATATAGCTTCAGGTTCCTCGCATTTATGCGTGAGATTTCTTTTCTTTTGTCACCTTCTTGAATACTCTTTTTTTCTTCCTTTTGACTTCTTTAATATCTTCAAATATTGGCACACACTGGTGCAAAGATTTAAGATTCATCACCCAAATTTATTGGGACAAATCTATATCAATTGTGTTACTATTCATGCAACTTTCATGAGATCTTCACAAACTTAGACAAACTTCGACAAATGCGAAGTAATTTGGATTGAACCTTTTAACATAAGAATTTTAATACCAAAAAGTGGTAGGGAAATTAGCGTAAATTTAAGTGGAACACTTGGCAAAGACTTGAGAAAATATTAGCAAAAACTCAACAAGATCAACTCTAGAAACAATATAACTATACATTCTAGTGAACTTTGAAAAGGCATACTAGTAAAAAAATATCTCTCCAATGTATTATCCCCATAGAGTCACCATTTTTTTGGCTCTTTAAAATTCCAACTAGATCTACAAGGAAGCCTATGGATTCACCAATTCCAATAATTAGCAACCTAGAGATGGTTGGCCAATGATGAGAGAAAGAAATTTATCTCTTCTCCTACACTTCAAGCTCTACAAAACTTGAGAGGGTAATCCCACAATGTATCTATAACACACCTTCACAAAATTACTATATACATTGCATATCTACTAGATACATTCTCATATTTGTGGCTCAACAAGTGACAAATAGCAAGAACTTGGAAAATTCCTTAAACCTTTATAACTTGGGGAAGAGAATGGAGCACTCAATGGATAATTGCAATAAAAATCATGATTATGAGTATGGTTTTGATTAAATCTAATGTTCTTTGAAAAAAATTGGCTAATCAATATATAATTGAATTCATTCAATACATAAAACAATGCTTTATCCTAAGGTGACAGGGTCAAAATTATAACAAACTATAATGCAATAACAATGGCATTCAATATTTCAAAATTATTATAGATTTTCATTACAAATTCATAGCTTAGATATTCTTGATAGAAAGTAGTTAAAGATCATGTGACTTAACCCACAAACAAATGATTGCATCAAAGCATTTTAATCAATTGCTTGAATTGAAGCATAAATGCAAGCACACATCCAATCATATTAACTAGAGATAAATAAAACAATCCTCAATCATTTTATTGCTAGTCCATGAACAAAACACAAGAGACAATTTGCTTGAAACTCTCCATTATCTATTTCAAACATTGTAATTTTTGCAAAACATTTAAGCTAATTGTAATTATAAAATCATAACCTAAGACTCAACGAGAAATTATATATCCTTATCTGCTTGTTATAGTACATGAAGATATTTTTTTTAAGACTACCTAAGATCAACCAAAATTTCAAAGACCCCCACACAATATCCTTGAATTATCTTTTATAAGATTAAGGGAGCAAAACAAGCTTTAGGCTATTGGCCGGTCACATTACATTTCAATTTTTACTTCACAATATTTCACTTCATTTCAACCCCCAGGCAGTTATATTTGCACTCATGAAATGGGGGGGAAATATAAGAAGAAAAAAAACTTGCAGAAGCTTGTGGAACCTGTACCTTTGGTGATTGATGACTCTTTACTTATAGCACCACCCGACCTAGAAGAATAAAAAATGAAAGCATAAGATAACATAAGCAAAGAGAGGGAAACTGGTTGAATTACCATGTGCACTTACTTGATGGGGAAGATATAAATTTTAAACAAATTCATTTCAAAGGCTAGACATGCATTATACTTGACCAAGTATTATATCCTCTAGTTGCCACCCTTATGGATTGCTCAACATAATTTTCCGACTAGTTTATGTATTCATATTTAGTGGGCCAAATAATATCCAATATTTTTTGCACCTTGGTGTCATATGCACTATATCTTGCATCAATTTTCACCCTGGACTCTTCTACAAAGCTATCCATGCTTGTTTTAGTCTTAATGAGATTATCAATAACATTGAGAACCAATAAATCTAATTCACCCTCAATTTACACCATCTGGAGACACATGGTTTTTTTATGATAGAAAAATGCTCTTCATGAGGCATAATCTTTCAATGCTCCATCTTCATCAAGAATTTTGGGTACACCTTGCTCTTCCATAACCTTGAAGGCCTTCACTTTACCTTGCATTTTTCCACAAATTCTCTCATGAAAAGTAGTGATTTCACCAATGGTTTAAATTCATCTTATTATGTTTGGAAGATGTGTTGGAGCTTCAGTATCCCCCTTTCCATTTGTTTGAATCTCTCTCAAGTTGTTCAATCTACAACTCCATTTATTCCAAGTGCTTTTGAAAACTTCTTGAACATGTTGAAACTTTCCATATGCCTCATGGATACCATTTTAGGTCAACCATGTGGTCTCTACCTTAAGAGAAAATTTGGATAATTTGTAGCTTAGGATACATTCAACCATATCTTGAGTGACCTTTCTCATACCTTCTTGGAGCATGATCTTCTTAGATTTAGTTTCTTGGAGCTCCTTTTTCAATGCATCAATTGTTGATTTAAGGTATCCCTATCTGATTTTTATTTACTAGATGGAGATGTGGGAAAATTCTTTTGAGATACCCTGGACACAATAGCCCTCACTTTATTATACTCCTCAACTATTTTATTGTGCTTATCCAACAATTTTAGATATTTGTCCTGAGTAATTTCTGCAGTGCCAACACTCATCATAGCCAACTGCATTGTTAACCTTGAAACCTATGGGATATCATCTCTGAAGCTCTTGTTGTGATCAAATATCCTAAAAGGATAGTCATTTCTCTACTGAACCTGCACCTCCTTGAATTTGGTGGTAAAGACAAAATATCTAATGCATGTAAACTAGGGATGAACCCTAAACCAAAATTCTTCTCATCAAAGGTCTCTTCTAACATCACAACATTTGGGTCATTCCTGATTGCATCTAGGGAAATTATGGAAGATAGGTTCCATCCTAGAATCAAGGTGATCCCACAATACTGGTTTATAATTTTTGGATAAACTGTGTTAGTTTTTAATTATAAGATAATACAAAACTGAAAGTAATCAGAATATGTAGCATAAAAGACAATAGACATAACAAGATACCCTAGGAAAACCCTCCAATTTGGGGGAGAAAAAACCAGCCAATATATCGCTTATATATTGATATAATGAGAGTATAAATCTACTTACAACTCAGGCATAACACAATTCCAATATTGATACAATGAATAATATAACCTCTCTTAGATGCAAAATACAAATGAATATGTTTCTCCTTGAGATCGACCTGCTGCTACAAAATGATGATTTGTTGCTCACATATAAAATTCTTCTATAGATGTGAATATGATAAATGAACTTGATGATGGAAAGAAGAGAGATCTCATGTATATATACACAAGAAAAGAATCACAACCCTTCATAGAGATAAGTTGGCCCCATTTAAGAAACACGTCCATTCTAGGAGGAGGCACAAATTTCCAAGAGAAGTTAGTTTTGATAATTAATTAATAATAAATAATTATTAATTCATTTAAAAATTATGTTCTCCTTCATATGTTTGCAAATCGATATTATATAAATTGAATAACTATCTTAGGCTATATTCAATTTATCTCAAAAATTGTGATTGACATATTTGACCGAAGCTGAACATCAACACTCCCTCTCAAATAGGGAGGAATACTTCCAGCTGCATAAGACATATCACCTCATGGTGATGTCAAACCACCATGGCTACAGCCATGTGTGGAAAAGATAACATCACCTCATCGTGATATCAACCATCATGGCTACTCCCATGAATGGTAAATGTCCACAAGTTCTCATCACTCAATGTGATGTTTTCATATCATCATGATGTTCACCATAGATACTCCTAGAGGGTGAATAAACACAAGTATAAGAAAATCATCAAATAATCTCTCATGTGATGTTGTCATGGAGTCACACACATGACATCCACCTTGGCTACTCCCAGAGGGTGGAAACAAGGGCTTGCACCTCAAATCTCTCTTATAGAGAGAAATGCATTAAAGAAAATCGTAGAAAAGAACTAAAGTTGAGACTCCCTCTCAGTTAGAGCTTCATTCTCCACAATACCAAGCTTTTCTTGGAAGTACACAGAATTTACTCTCGAGAGGGGCTTGGTGAGTATGTCTTTTGTCTGCTCATCAGTGCTAATGTATCTCAACTAAATTTCTTTCCTCAATACCATATCTCTGATATAGTGGTATTTGATCTCAACATGTTTGGTTCTATCATGAAACATTGGATTGATAGAAAGCTTCACACAACTTTGATTATCACAATGAATGATAGTAGGCTCCAATAATTGTCCAAAAAATCCTGCAAGGAACTTTTGAAGCCACATTGATTCTTGAGCTGCCACACATGCTGCAATATACTCTGCCTTTGTAGTGCTCAGTGCCATTGAAGACTATTTCCTACTACGCTAGAAGATCATCACAGACCCCAAACTAAAACAACATCTAGAGGTGCTCTTCCGATCAAAAACACAACCTACCCAATCAAAATCTATATAACCATGCAACTTTAAGTCCACACCTGAGGAATATATCAAGCCATATCCAACTATGCCACACAAGTATCTCAGGATATGTCTTGCTACAACTAGATGTATTTTCCTTGGTTCACACATGAAATGACTAAGTGCATTCACGGAATAGAAAATATTTGGTCTAGTATTGAATAGATACATGAACAATCCAATCAATTGTTTGTACATAGTAGGATCCACCAGATCTGAACTAGTTGCAGCCTCCTTGAGGTTTTGAAAGTTGGTCTACATAGGCGTATACATGGATTTACAATCCATCATACCAAATATCTTCAAAATTTTGATGGTATACTTCCCTTGACTCTGAATAATCTCATCCATCTTTTTCCATGCTTCTAGACCAAGGAAGTAGTGCATGAGACCAAGATCCTTCATTTCAAATTAAGAAGCTAACTCCTTCTTGCATTTGAAAATGAAGTGTTCTCCAGTAAGAATTAGATCATCTACATATAGAACTAAGAGCAATGCTTCACCATCAACTACCTTGAAGTAAAGGTTTGAATCAGTATTATTCTTAGAGAAACCCAAAATCATCAGGTATTGATCAATTATTTTATACCAAGCATGAGGAGCCTGCTTAAGGACATACAGTGCCTTCTTCAGACTGCAAACATGAGACTTCTTCCCATGAACCTAAAATCCATTAGGTTGCTTAATATATACCTCTTTCTCAAGTATACCATTTAGAAATGTTTTCTTCACATCCATCTAGTGTATCTTCCATCCCTTAGATGTTGCAAGATCAATGATGGTCTTGACGGATGTATAATGAGCAAATGGGGAAAAGGTTTCCTCATAGTATATCCCTTATTTCTAAGAGAATCCTCTAGCCACAAATCTATCCTTGTACTTCTCAATGCTCCCATCTACTGCATGATTGATCTTGAAGATCCATTTAAAAGATACCATAGATTTTCCTTCAGGTCTAGGTATGATGTCCAAAACATCATTCTTGAGGATAGACTGATATTCCTCAGACATAGCATCTTTTCATACCTTCTGACTTGTAGCTTCCTCAACACTAGAAGGCTCAGACTCAATCATTTGACTCATCAAGGAAACATAGTTTGAAAAATTCTAAGGTCTTTTGCTTTCTCTGAAAGTTCCTCTAGGAGCTAAAATTTTTTCTACCTCCTGCATTGTTTGCCTAGCCCATATAGGTCTATTTCAACAGATAATAATGTCGGTAGGCCCATTAGTAGGTTCCAAGGGTTCAACTGGCTCATCTTCTTTTGGATTAGTAGGCTCCCTCTGAATCTTCTGAGTATGGTCAATTTCCATATCCTGGGAAGAATCTTGGTCTTCATTGTCTATCTCCATATGATGACCTTTGGATCTCTTGAATGCAATATCTTCTTCAAATGCAACATCCCTACTGATCTCAATCAACTTCTGACTAGGAACGTAAACTCTGTAGGCTTTTGTAGTCTCATTGCAGCCCACAAATATTCCCTTCTTACTAGATGGTTCCAACTTTGTCCTTTTGTCTTTAGGGACATGAACATACACATGACAACCAAATATTCTCAAATGGATGACTTCAGGATTTACGCCTGTGAAGGCTTCTTCAAGAGTCATGTCCTCCAAGATTTGATGAGGGCTTTTATTTAGAACATACACAGTTGTCCTGGAAGCTTCGACCCAAAGGAAGATTGGTAGATCTTGATCATGGATCATGGCCTTTTTTGCTTCTACAATTGATATGTTATTCCTTTCTACTACACAATTTTGTTGAGGGTTGTATGGAATGCAAAACTCCCTCTTAATTCTTGCTTCAACACAAAAGTTTTGAAAGCTTCCAAAGATGTATTTTCCTCCATTGTCAGATCTCAAAACTCTGATCCTTTTCTCAGACAAGTTTTCTACTTGAGCTTTGAATTCCTTGAATATTTCAAGTACTTCCTTAGATTCTTTAGTCTTTAAGAAATGAATCCAAGTCTTTCTAGAGTAGTCATCAATAAAAAATACATAATACAAGAAACCACTCAAAAAATTAATAGACATTGGACCACACAAATCATAATGAACAAGATATAGAATACATTTAGATCTACTTTCACTACTATGGAAGGGTATTTTAGTGTTCTTACCCAATGTGCATCCTTGACAAGTACCTTGATGCTCCTGGCTCAATTTGGGAATGTCGGTGACCATCTTCTCCAAGTTTGGAAGAGCATGAAAAATGAATGTGATCAAATCTTCTATGCTAAATCTCACATGAACTTGAAGCATCATGCAACAATGCTTGTAGAGGATGGGTGGAGAGCCTGTAGAGATATTCTTGTCAAACATCAATCACATTGGCTGTCTTGATGTTAGATTTCTTTGACCATGCAAGAAATTTTCCTTCAAAAAATGCTACTTGATACCCCTTATCTTCTAAGGCTGAAATTGAGACAAGGTTAATCTTGATGCCAGGTACAACTATTACATCACTCAACTACAAGGTTATTCTTGAATCTAAGTGAATTGTAGAGGTCTCGACGCCTTTCACAAAGTAACTTGTATCATCTCCAATTATTACTTGAACACTTGAATCTCTCATCACAAAATATGAGAGATGTTCTCTAAACATAGTGATGTGATGAGAGGCACCACTATCAATCAACCAAGTGTTGCTATCTATTGGAACATTTCTTGATAAGGTAGAATAGAATAGGAATTCTCTTGAATCCTTTTGAGGAGGGAACTCATCCACATCCACAAATAAAGCATGCTGCTTAGGCTTGGTTGGGAAATCATTTGCATAGTGACCAAACTTGTCACATATACAACATTGAACATGAGATAGATCCATCTTCTTCTTGAATGAAGGGGAACCATCTAACCCTTTATCTCTATTCCTCTTAAAGTATCCTTTTTTCCCTCCTTTTCCTTTCTTCTTCAAGGATTGAGTGAAAAGAACATGAATATCTTCATTTGTAGAGCTTTGACCAATGCCTCTTGTAGCCAACCTTGATTATTCTTGAATACAATCTTCTCTCAATCGATCAAACATAGGAAGTTTTGATCTCGCACTGATTCCTTGAATGTATGACTCCCAAGATTTAGGAAGACCATTGAGAGCCAACATAGTCAGATCCTTGCTATCAAGAATATGGCCAATGGTAGAGAGCCGATCTCCCAACTCAGTGATCTTCATGAAGTATGAGATGATCGATTCTCCTTTCACCATCTTAATATGATGAAGTTATTTCCTTAATGCAAGAGCCTGACTTGTGTTATTAATTTAATAAATCTCCTCCAAGGTCTTGAACATATCTCTTGATTTTTGCAACTTAGAGATGATTGAAACAATGTGATCTTTCACGGAATCAACCAAAATATTTTTTGACTTAGTGTTATTTCTCTTCCATTGAGGCTTGCCACTCTCTTTAGTTGGTTCAGAAAATTCATTCCCCATGAACTCAACTAACTCTTTTTCCTCCAAAGCGAGCATCACTCTAAACTTCTCAGATGCGAAGTTTGATGCACCCTCAAGTTTGTCTTCAACCTTGAGCCCATTCACCATTTTGATATGGGGATAGATGAAATCAAAGCTGAGAAAAATAATGGAGGATAACGCTACTTATATAAATTTGATCTGATCTTTTCTTAGACCCACTCTAATACCATGTTAGTTTTTAATGATTAGATAATACAAAACTAGAAGTAATCAGAATATGCAACACAAAATACGATAGACACGACAAGATACCCTAGGAAAAACCTCCAGCTTGAGGGAGAAAAAAATAGCCAATATATCTCTTATATATTGATATAATGAGAGAAGAAATCTACTTACAAATCAGGCACAACACAATATAAATATTGATACAATGAATAATATAACCTCTCTTAGATGCAGACTACAAATGAATATGTTTCTCCTTGAGATTGCCTTGCTGCTACAAAATGATGATCTTCTACTAACGTCTGAACTTCTTCTACAAATGTGAATATGATGAATCAACTTGATGATGGAATGAAGAGAGATCTCATGTATATATACACAAAAAAAGAATCACACCCTTTCATAGAGACAAGTTGGCCCCATTTAAGAAACACGTCCATTCTAGGAGGAGGCACGAATTTCCAAGAGAAGTTGGCTTTGATAATTAATTAATAATTGTAAGTGTGAATAAGTAAACAAAGTAAAAACACTCCTTAATGAAACATTGTATCAAAGATTAAGCAAATAATCTATTGAAAGCGTCTCATTTCCTATCTTTAAATATTTATTAAGCTATTGTGCTCTCAGATTTAAATAAAAAACTATAACTGTTAAAATGACAATCTAAAGAATGAAATGATGTTGATGCAATGATGTGAAGCTATATGAAAATGCTAAATGCTAAAAGAAACTACTATAACATGAATTGACATGAAAATTGATGGATGAAACTACAAGAGGCAGCCATGATATGAAATAAAAAATGATGGATGCTTGAATTGCTTGAGGCTTGAGGCTTGATGCTTGAATTCTTGAAAAGTAAGATTGCATAAAATTGATAATCTGGATCCATTCTTTGTTGAATGAAGTTGTATTTATAGATTTCCCAACAACAACTTTGCACACGGATAACAAAGAGAGGCTTGGATTCAATTTGGAGGATTGAATGGTGAGAGATGGAGGAGATGGAGAAGATTTGTGGGATTGTATCTACCCATGAAAACACCAGGCAAGAAGGTAGGAAGGATTGATGGAGGAGGATTGAGAGATGAATTTCCAATTTGTCTCCAATTTGTCTCCAAATCTTCTCGTGAAGTTTGAATCAATTAATTTTGACATATTTTTGACACAAATTAGACATAGGATATCTAATTTGATTTTGAGGAAATATAGAGGAATATTCTTTATGCCTTTATTTAAATATTTTTTATTTATTTATATTAGCCAAAGAGGGATAAATAATTTAATAGACCAAACTATAGAATTTGTTTATTAAATTAAAATAGAAGAATATGGTAATTAATTAATAAAGTGTTTGACCTTTATATAATTAATTTAAGATTTGATGTGATAGAATAAAATAAGGAAATGATAATTACATCAAACAAAGTATTTAATTTGGTTTATTTAATTAAGATGAGATAATAGAAGAATTTAAAAGAATCTAAATGTGAATGTGAATGTGAACTATATAAATAAATATTTCTATTTATTCAATAGTAGAGGAAATTTAGGATAATTAATCAAATAAGTCGTATTCAATTAATCGGATTCTCCAGACCAATTTTAGGTGTATACATTTTGCCCCTATTTGAAGTGATGTGTTTATGCATTGCTTCAAAGAAAATTTTGCTGCTACTACCAGTATTGATGAAAAAAAATCAGTATTGCCCCAGACATGCCCCATATATTTATGTTCAGATGCTTGATGATAAATATGCCCCCTTGGGAGATAAATAATTGATTTTATGATTTTTTTGGATTTTTGATTTTTTAGAAAAATTTCATGATGTTTTGATGAAGATTTGATGAAGAAATAATTTATCTCTGGACATTGATGAAGAAAATTTAGCCTGTGGATGAATTTGTATTAAGCCTCTTTATGTTTTTGATTTTTCGACCGTGTCAGCCTTTGATTTGATACTCATTGATGATCCTAATAGATTAGAAGATTATTAATCTCATGATAGGTGAGATTCAATGATTGATTGATTGATTGAACTCCAACCCACTCTAATCAAAATTCAAGTTGTTGATGAAAGTCCAACTTGATGGTAGTGTGCAAGATAACCATCCCCAAAATATTTGTTCTAAAGATTAGGAGGTCTCCTGAGGGAGTTTATCATTTATCGCACTGCATGAAAAACCTATCTAAGAACCATAGCATAGTATCTAGCCGAGTCAGTAACCAGACATTGTAATACTCATAGTGTAAGGGGAGGGAAGAATCTGGCCCCAAGACACTCACCATATAATTGCCAAGGACCATTTTATCAAAGGACAAGAAATCCAACTTTAAGTACGCACCTAGAAATGACAAAAACATGGGCGCCCTCTACGGGGTGACACGACTGTGTGAGTCAACACAATTTTAAGATGTGGGTTATTGAGTATAACGATGAGCTTTTTGACCTTAAGATTGAGTCTGTCTAAAGTGTATTTTTGTTAAACAAACCAGTGAAAATAAATAAGGACCATTCGTGGTTCTTGAATATACACTATCTATTCAGATTCTAAAATAATTATTCTACGATTTGCTTGTTGTGTTTTCAAAAATCATTAAAAATCAGATAAAAGATCATCCATAAAACTGCAAATCAAATCAGGTTAGAAAAATTCATGATTCGAGAATGGAAATCAACTAAGTTTGTTAACAAAACCATCAAAGTCAAGAAACCCAAGAGACCAATTGGTTATCAAAATATTTTGAGAAAAGAGGTGTTTCTTATATCAAAGTTGAAAGATCTTGTTACAACACAAAACCTTCACTCATAGGTATCACGATTTTGCTAGAGGTCATACTCTTGATTACATCATAGAACCTCTTTATTCATGAGCTTTCTTCCAAAGGAGATCCCTCACACAATATCATAGTCATAGTCAATGCATACATCAGTCCTACATCCCACAAATGATGATAGAATACACCACAAAGCCAAGTCAAATGTTGCAATAAAGAGTCTTAAACATCCACCCTCGGTTTTAGCGCTTTGGAAATCTATTTCAGTACCTTGGGACTCTAAAATAGCGCTTCCAAGCACTATTTTAGCGCTTCCGAGTACTATTTTAGCACTTCCATAAAATAGCTCTTCCAAGCACAAAAATAGTGCTTCCACAAAAATAGCGCTTCTAAGCATTGTTTTAGCACTTTCGAACAATGTTTTAGCGCTTTTGAACATTGTTTTAGCACATCCATAAAGATAGCGCTTCCATCACCTGTTTCAGCGCTTTTGAACTTTGTTCTAGCACTTCTACGAAATAGCGCTTCCAAGACCTATTTTAGTGCTCCTAAACTATGTTTTAGCACTTTCAAAATAGAGAGTTCCAAAACATATTAGTCAGTTCTTCTTTCATCTAAACATGTTTTTTTGTCAAAAAATAGGTATCTTTTTATTAGAGTTATTGTCTAGAAACCAAAATCAGATAGGTTCCTACAATTTTCCAGTCTTTTCAACTAAAATGCAGATCTTGCAAATCATAAAGTGTCAAATCAAAACAAAATCTCGATTATTACGCTAAAGTTTCATCATCAGGATATTATCATCCTATTATCATGAAACAAGGCATAGTAATCAAATTTTTAATCTAGTCCTATCAATAAGATATATCATCTTATTTGACTTTGTTAAAAATTCACTTGACCTTTTCTAACATAGAAGATCAAAGTTTGGTAGAAAGAACAAAACACTTGTATTCCAATCTTCACCAGGTTACAAAAATAGAGGCTCTTAGAAAAGGAACTTGAAACATGAAACAAAATGGCAAAAGAAAATCCCTAGAATAGTTTACATCAAAGTGACAAAAATAAAATAACTTCAGAAGACATACAAATAGCCCAACAAGATCCAAAATTCCATAAATTCATGGAAAAGATCTTAGAGAAAGACATGGATAAATACCTCTTAATGTTGGCTAAATCAGGTGCTAAGCTTCCCAAAGACTTTGACATAAATCACATAAGAGAAGCACTTGGAACAATCAAAACTGAAATACCACAACACACATAAGGTGTAGATCCGGTTGTTGCCTTAACAACCCAAATGCAGAACTTACAAAAAAATATACAAGGCGTGAAAAAAGGAAACACCAAAAGGTATGCAATACAAGAGATTTGTCCTTATCCTTTTGACTCAATAGTTGACATGATACATTTTCCTCGACACTGTGAATTCACCAAGTATGACAAATACAATGGAAAGACAGATCTAATCGGTTATACCCGTGAATTCAAAACCATGAGCCTAGATTTTTCTCAAGAGGAAACTTATTTGATGAGATTATTCCTGAGAAGCTTGTGATGTTCATGTATGGAATGGTTTTCCAAATTACAACAAGGAATACGAACCTTTGAAGAGCTTGTCAATAGGTTCATATCCCGATATTATTTTAACATCCAACACGATGTCATGATAAAGAATCTGTACAACATGAAACAAAACAAAGGGGAGACATTCTTGTCTTTTTTACAAAGATGGCGATGACTATTCGCTAGATATCCTCACTCTATTCCCGAGGAAGAGAAAATGGAGTCGTTCATAGAAAATTTGATAGATGAGATGAGTTACAGAGTCGAATTACAATACCCTCCTATGTTCGAAAAGGTGATAGAAAATAGCCTTAATATTGAAGAAGTGTTGGTCAAAATAGGGGTTATTAAACATTACAACGACAAATCAAATAACACAAACTCCTCAAGTCAATACCCCAACAATGATAAACCAAAATTTTGGCAAAAGAACATAAATACAGGGACCAACGAAATGACAAGTGATTTACAAAATGCCAAACCAGTTTTCAACTTGACAACCCCTACTTCAAAAAAAAATCAAAACAACGATCAAATTTTCAAGTCAAATTTCATTCAAAACAACGAAATCACAAAACCACAAACATACCAAAAATCATCAAACTGGTGTAGGTTCACACCTTTAGGCCAAACATTGGAACCAACGATGAAAGAACTAGTCACAAGTGGTCTTATCACTACGCGGGAAGCAAGATTCTGGGATCCAAAGGTCAAACCGCCATGGTGAAGTGACATAGATTATTGCAACTTCCACAACAATAAAGGCCACAAAACTAATGATTGCATGGAGTTAAAACATGCAGTTCAAGATCTAATCACAATAACAAGATATATGTAGAGGGACACCAAAATAATAATTTTCATACAGCCTTCAAGGACCCTTTACCAAACTAGGACAAAGGAGCATCATCTTCTATGCACAACAAAGGTAAAAATATCAATCATGTTTATGATAAAATGATCCTTTGTCTCACTGAAGTGGAAAATGATAATACCCTTGGTCATCACATGGAAAAACACAAAACCAATGACACTACCCCTTTGGATTTTCTCCCAAGCATACAAGTCTCTAAAAATCAAATAAACATTTTAAAAATTATAGAACAACAGGACTATCAAGAGGTAAATGTAATGACAAGGGGGAAATCCAAGGTAGTCTTAAAGGGAGTTGCATCTAAAAAAACAACTCCACCTCCATCTCATTACAAAATTTTTGATCAACTTCAAAAAATTCCAGCGTAGATATCAATACTAGAACTCCTCAAACTATCACCATCACATAAGGAGGTTCTAGAACAAGCACTAGTTGCCACTATGGTACTGAAAAATCTAGATGTTTGCCAATTCCAAGCTATGGTGGGGCATTTGACTACACCACACTATATATCATTCTCTGAACAAGATGATGTGTCACTTAACCATCCCCATTACACCACACTCCATATTGAAGTCTTGATCCACAATCATTGTGTCAAAAAAGTCCTAATAGATGGGGGAGCTGGTTTGAACATTTGCACTCTAAAGTTAATCTGTGCACTAGGGTATTTAGATGATGCTATTGATTCTCAAAGGAAAATGACAATAAATTCATATGATGAGGAAGAGGGATCTTCAAAGGGAATGATTGTGTTACCCATTGAAGTGGGACAAATGATGAAACAC
The DNA here is from genome assembly GCA_007115665.2 of Sequoiadendron giganteum. NCBI lineage: Eukaryota > Viridiplantae > Streptophyta > Pinopsida > Cupressales > Cupressaceae > Sequoiadendron > Sequoiadendron giganteum. The sequence continues at coordinate 814,603,723 of CM021102.1, forward strand.
ATAGCATGCTAGGTACTGGAAAAAGAGTTAACTTACAACATACTCTTAGGACGCCCATGGATCCATGAAATGTAGGGAGTACCTTCCACATATCAGCAATGCTTAAAATTCCTAGTAAATGGACAAGAGGTGACTATATCGGCCAATTATAATCACCCTCAACATTGTGACACACTCAGAATCTCTCAAGATACCTTTGTGCCTCACAATTGGGAAGCATCCAGTTCATAGTCATTAAATGAGGAAAAACGTCCAAATATCACCACCAAGTGGGTAGAGAAAAAGGATAAATCAAATGATACAAGTCTTGTTGACACTCAATTAATAGAAAATCCAGATCCCCAAATGTCTTTATCACAAAATATTCAAGAACAGGTCTAGCTGACAAACAAGGGAATGGGACAATATGCTATTGTGCAATCGCTCAATCTTTCACAATGGATGCCATCTCCAAAGACATATGGCAAACCATCAATAGCCAAACATAAAACATCACTACCTGTCACAGTTCTAGAAGAAATATTTGTAAAATTCGGTACTATAGAGGATGAATCAGACAACAAGGCTATCCTTGATTGGTTATACAAAGATGAAGAACCATCAACATCAGCAAATATCAATATCAATACAAAAAACATGGCAAAGGGAAGGCTATCCTAGAAAAAATGGGTTATGAGGGACAAGGACCTATTGGAAAAAGGAAGGAAGGAATTGTAGAACCTATTCAGCCTCTTACTCTTCATTCAAAAGATAAGACGGGATTGAGATACTCAGAAGAACAAAAAAAAGAAATGACAAAGAAGGTTGTTGAAAGAATCCTTTAGGTTAGAGATAGATCTGAAACATATTATGATGAATATGAATGGGATCTATGTTCTAATATATCTTACATAGATATCCAAATTGATGTAATAAAACAATATGCACCTATGTGTGAGGATGGATAGAGCTCTAGGTCTAAACCATTCATATCAGGATCACTAAATATCAATGACTCAAGTGGGGATGAATAGACATCAAGTGAACTAGACGATCTTGAATAGGGTACCATCATTGATCTCGACATCCCTAATAATGACTATGATGACATAGTTGTACTAACCCTTACCCCCATTAACCCGAGTCAATTCGATGACTTCATTCCTTTAGTCCATCCCAAACTTATTGACTAGGAACTTGTTGAGCCTATAAATGTACCCATATTTGTAAATGATGATGCAATCATAAATTTCCTATGTTGTGATGAACCTGGTACAAGTTATATCTATAATTCTCATAACAACACGACTCAGCCGGAGGGTTTCAAATATTCCAGTTGCAAAAGTAAAAACAACGATAATATATCTAATGGTGAAAACCATTCAATGGCAGCATTAGATCATGAAAAAGAAAAAGAGCACATCTAACAGTGAAAACCTCTCTAAGGCACTAAAATATGGGAGATTTGACACTCTTCCAGACCATTATCATGAATGGTCATCAGTTCTAGTGGAGCCAACATAGTCTATAAACATTGGCACTGAAGAAAGAGCAAAAATCTTACATCTGGCAGAATCTATGACAAATCAAGAGAGACAAAAATTTATCAAATTCTTTATGGAAAGAAGCATTAAATTTTCTTGGTCATATTCCGATATGCCAGGCCTCGATCAAAATCTTCTTATGCATCATTTGTCTTTGCCTACAAGAATCAAGCCTGTAAAGCAAAAATTGAGAAAAATGCATCCCCATATCGCATTAATGGTAAAGGCTGAACTAAAGAAATTATTAGATGCTAGATTCATAAGGTCTATTGATTATGCTAAATGGATATCAAATATTGCACCTATCTCAAAGCCTAACAATAGCATCAGGCTATGTATAGATTTTAGGGACCTGAATAAGGCATGCCCAAAGGATGATTTCCCATTACCTAAAATAGGCATCATTGTAGACTTAACAATAGGGCATTCCATTTTGTCAATAATGGATGGTTTCTCTGGATACAACAAAATTAAGATACTTCCAGAAGATTAGGAGAAGACTGCATTTACATGTCCATGGGGAACCTTTTGCTGGAATGTCATTCCATTTGGTTTGAAAAATACAGGGACAACCTATCAAAGAGAAATGACCACAATCTTTCATGATATTATGCACACCTTTATGGAGGATTATGTGGATGATATTCTAGCTAAATCTTGTACTAGGGAAGGACATCTACACATCCTGAGAAAAATCTTCACAAGGCTAGAGAAGTTTAATGTCAGGTTAAACCCCAAAAAATGTGTCTTTGGAGTCACATCAGCAAAACTATTGGGATACATAGTCTCGCAAAAGGGCATTGAAGTAGATCCAACAAGAGTCAAGGCAATAATGGAAATGCTACCTCCCTAAAATATCAGTCAAATCAGGTCACTACAAGAAGGATCCAATCAATCAGAGATTTATCTCCCAGCTGGTGGACAAAAGTCATCCATTCAATCATCTATTTCATAAAAAATGTTGTTTTCAAATGGGATAATGGGTGTGAAACAATGTTCAATCAAATAAAGAAATATCTAATGTCACCGCCTATTCTCATTCCGCCTACAAAAGGAAGACCTCTGATATTGTACATTACAACAATAGATATCTCTTTAGGGGAATTATTGGCACAAGAAGATTATGAAGGAAAGGAACACGCCATTTACTATATCAATTGAACTTTAAATGGCTATGAAATAAACTACACTTTCATTGAGAAATATTGCTTGGCAGTGGTGTTTTCTACTCAACACTTGCGAAATTATATGATGACTCACACAATCAGGCTTGTAGTGAAAATTGACCCCTTAAAATATCTACTTAGTAAGGTTGCCTTAACAGGTAGACTGGCCAAGTGGGTCATGCTTTTAAGCGAGTTTGATATTCAATATGTGGAAAGAAAAGCCATCAAGGGTCAAGAAATTGCCAAACAATTGGCTGAGGCTCCTTTACTAGATGATCGACCTATGACAATGGATTTTCTAGATGCAGAAATTTTGACAGTGACACCACAACAATGGATATTGTATTTTGATGGATCATATACACAATGAGGATCTAAATCAGGGATTTTATTCATCACTCCCCAAGGACACACCATCCCGAAATCTTATAGATTGATGTTTCAATGTACCAATAATGTGGTGGAATATGAAGCATTAATCATTGAGGTCCAAATCACAATTGAATGGAATATCACAAAATTACAGATATATAAGGATTCTCAACTAGTCATTTATCAAGTAAATGACAAGTATCAGACAAAAGATGAAAATTTGATGCCCTATAAACAACAAATAGATGATCTAAAACAATTTTTTTTTAATATCAAATTTGATCAAATTCCAAGAGCAAAGAACAAAGTGGCAGATGCTATGGAAACAATTGCTTCACTCTTACAATTTCCAGAGAAACATGGTCATTATGAGTTTATGGTAGAACAAGTATCATGTCCTTCTTACAATAGTTTAGACTCAAATACCATATGCCATTTAAATACCATTAAAACCTCTGTCTATGAGAAAACCTATGCTTACCTAAAGGACAATATCCTCCCTCCCAATCTTTCCAAGAACCAAAAACACAGTTTCATCCGCCAATCTACCCGACATATTTTAATTGCCGACATCCTTTATTGTCGAGGTCTTGATGGTACCTTACTCTGATGTTTAGAACATGACGAATCTAAGATGTCTTTACATGAGGTTCATGAGGGTATTTGTGGCACTCGTTCAAGTAAATAATCTCTTCTGTTTAGGATATTATTGGCCATGTATGGAGAAAGAGTCTTATTAGTTTGTAAAGAAATGCCAAAAATGTCAGATTCACAGTAATCTGATTCATGCACCAGCTCAAGAATTGCATCCATTCACATCAACATGGCCCTTTTGTCAATGGGGACTAGATTTGGTAGGAAAGATAAATCCATCTTCATCCAATGGACATAAGTTCATAATCACAGCAACATAATACTTTACAAAATGGATATAAGCAGTTCCTCTTACAACTATCACTAGAAAACAGATCTCGTCATTTATATTGAATTACATAATTTTTCGGTATGCAATACCTCAATCTATTATCACTGATAATGGACGAGCATTCAAAAACAAAGATTTCCAATAATTATGTGAGAAGTTTCATATCCAACATCATTTCTCAACACCATACTATCCTCAGGGAAATGGCCAAGTAGAGGACTCTAACAAAAAATTCTGAAAATACTCAAGAAAATAGTTAACGATGTTGGATGTGATTGGCATGTTCAGTTTAATCCTGCACTGTGGGCCTATAAAAACAGTATCAGAACATTGAAAGGAGCTACACCATATGCCATGGTATATGGATTAGAGGCCATACTACCCATTGAAGTAGAGATTCCATCACTCTATGTATCACTAAGAGGAATCATTTCAAATGAGAACTATAGGGTATCTAGACTTCAAGAACTATAATTTTTGGATGAACATCATCAACAACCTATCAACCATCTAACAACTTACCAACACATAATATCAAGGAGTTACAATCATAGAGTAAAACCTAGAGTCTTTCAAGTTGGTGATTTGGTTCTAAAAGAGAACCCTAGAAATCAGCAAGAAAGGGAAAAGAAAGGGAAGTTTGAACCTAACTAGCTAGTTCCTTTTTTCATCATATTAGTGTATGGATTGGGAGCCTATCAACTATCAACATCAGAGGGGGATTTTTTTTATGAACCTATCAACAATATCCATATCAGAAAGTTCTATACCTGAATTTCCTAGTGCACGGGTCAAACTTCTAGAAAATGGTTTCCTTGATGAAAACTTGGCAAACAAGCATCTTGGTAACATAAAATACAAACAACATAGAAATTACGAAAAGAAAAATGAGAAAAGGAAAATACAAAACAAAAAGTGTAATCAAAACATATGGTGAAAACCTGGAAACAGGCATCATATGTGATTCTAAACCAAATTTTCCATCTATTTTGATACATATCAAGACTATTGGTCTAATCATCATTACCAATTCATATCATATCATTAGTCTTGCCATCATTGCATCCATTATCAAATCATTTCACATGGTCATGTCCCACTCTAGCTTGGGGGCAACATCTGGATATCAATGGGGCCAACAAAAACATCGAATTCGTGAAATGGACAAACAACAGTATGACAAGTACAAAAAAAACAATGATCAAAGTGCAACATCAATCACCATCGAAAATGCATCAAACATCCGTATCCTATCAGGAAAATCCAAAAACAAGTCAAAAAGTCAGTCTAAAAAAGAAAAAACCAAAAAAAATGAGTCTGTGTCAGTCAAACTCCATGGTCTCTATGCATGTAATGTAGGCAAGGCTAATATTTGATCAGCTCCCGAGGCCCCTAGGATAAGTTAGCAGGTTAGGTCTTTGGTTCGAAATCTCAAAAAATAAAAAAAACATCACAAAATCAAGATGGATGATCTAATCTGAATAATGATTGAAACACTCTAAGAAAAAGGTGGATAAATTGTATTTTTGATTAATTATTATCATTTCTTTGGAGTAACTCGATGATGTATTGAACTAGAGAAGCAAGGAAGAAGATTGATATTTTTATTGTCTGTTGTCTGTACGTTTATCATATAAAAGTGTGAATTGTCGGGGGATGTGCTATGCAGATGTATCACCGATGAAATTCATAATTCACACACTAAAATGATTAATCTCTATGTGTTTACACAAGAAATTACCAAATCATCTCATTTTAATTATACCTAGATTCTTGTGTTCGCTTGGAATATCAAAAATCATGAAAGTAGTACTCAAGTCATCATTGGTCTAACATATACCATTACGCTTCTACTCACTTTGACAATGCTTTGCATATAGTTGCATAATAAAATTAGACTGCATTCATAATAAATTCTACATCTGCAGAGTGTTTGTTACATAAAGGATTCCAATTAATGATTATCTTTTCTACAAATATGATTGAGTATACTTGACATAAACCAAAAAATATCAAAAAAAAAATATAGGAGCATCATCTCATCATTACAAAGATTTGATTATCTCATCATTCATACACTTAACATCAAATAGTTGTGCATTTAGTGTACCATATTTTTCACATCATATCATAAATAAATACATCATGTTCATTGCACCATATCATTTATTACAATATCATCCGTCACAAACTATCATTTTTATGAATACATCATATTCATTATACCATATCATTCATTACATTATTATCATTTGCATTTGATCAAGTTCAACCAATACATCATTGTCATCCATGAATTATGTCACAAAATTTACACCATCCATCTATATATCATCCATCGCAAAATCATCATTTTTATTTCATCACATTAAAATAAATGCAAATCATGTCATTATTATCCATATATCATTCATTGCAAAAATCATCATTTAGAACATCATACATCCATACATCATATATTCATACATAAGAATTTGAAATTAGAATCATCACATAAAATAAAAGCGTTCATCATAGCATCGTCACATGGTATAAAACACTTTAAATAAATGCATCCATCATAGAATCATAAGTAACCATCATAGATCAATAGAAATCAACTGCATAATCATATATATCATCAAATGTCAAGTATACAATGAAGTCTAAAATAAGAAAAGATACATCATCAAAAATGAGCTGACTCGAAGTGTACATCATATCTCAAAAAGTATATCTCAAAATCACAAACAACATCTAGGATCTGCTGCTACCAGAAGGTGTAGGCATAACAGGACTAGTACCACCACCACCCCCAAATGGACAAGAATCTCTGGGATCTCTCCGTGAAGGCTGCGTCACACCCTCGCTAACTGTCCAGGTATGTGTCTTACCAGATATCAAAGGGGCATAAATCACTCTGCGATTGATAGGAACTGCATCATGATATCGACCCCTGTAGAACTTTGCCTATCGAACAACCCATATAACCTCCCTCATATAATCAGCAATAGAGGTACCATCAGCTACTCTTTGTAAGGTCTCAAAAATCTCATGTGCCCTCTCACCAATCTATCTGGCACTATCCCTCTCGATTGTCAAGGTACCAACCTGTGTCTGAATAGCTTCCAACTATCCCTGGACCTGTGCATGAGCCTATGACTAAGTCTGCATCTGTGTCTGCATCTGCATGAGTAAACCCTATGCCTGAACTAACTGTCCCAGCACAGTTTGTACGTGCACCTATAAATTGGCAATTTGTCTCTAATGGTCTAGGGAAGGCATCTCTACTGCTCGCCTCTTGTGAGGCCTACTTGAAGAGGGACTGACACTACCTAGCCCAACCCCTCTACCACCTCCACCACCACCATCCCCATCATTTCCACTTTTATCCTCGCTGCTGCTCTCAACAATGCTGCTTGACTCAGTGTCATCTCCGCTATCCTCCTCACCCTCAACAGCTACAACAGGATCCTTGGTAGCGTCCTCCTCCACAGGTAATGGTGTTGTCTCATGTGGAATGGTGATCTGAGGACATGGATGCAAAGCCAAAAATGCAGCATACTCCTTTGTCATGGGTACCTCTGCAATATCCCTATGCATATCCCAAGTTGATGGCTATAGAGCCCGATATATCTCCACTAATGTATCATAAGACAAGAATGGCCCCCAATTTGTTGTATCACTCCACCATCAGGCATAGTGAGCAATCCCCTCAGGCATGCATTGCACAATACCGTACTACCTGTAGACCCGCTGCAGTAAAAATCTCTCAAGGACAAAAGGGGTCTTGTCGATCAAATACATAGAATCAAACAAATACTTGAGCACTACAAAATCCTCCTCTCACTGCTCGCAATCCAAATAAGGCCACCATATGAAAATCTCTAGGTCATCCAAAACACATCTCCAATGCTCTAGATTACCCATTCGAGATTGGGTAAGTCGACCTCTGTAGCGAAAAACATGTGGTCTACTTGTAGGTCTATCAAGTACCGCAAATGGTCACACAATGGAAAAATTCTCCCATGCCCAAACCTATAATAGAGTCACCCCTGCTGATAGGTTGTGTCCTCCCAAGTCCACCACTGAGTATAAACCATGATAAAGGTGGGGTAGCATACACATCCCCCATGCATATATGGTCCCGTGCATGACCATGCTCTCAAGAATATGGCTCCAACCTAAAGAGAATCCCTTTGACCTGTGATCAGGACAAAAGAAGCCTCCAATGAATCCAGTTAGCATTGCTAGTAGACTAGTATAGGCATCAACCATCATCCACCACCAAACACTTGGTCCTGCAATATGCTGATCATGGAATACTCTATAGAGTGCATCTCTCCCACTAGCCTCATGTGAATCATAAACTATGACCTCTTTGATAAAAGGTATCCGCAATATCCACCACACATCCTCTAGAGTGACTGTCATCTCGTTGGTGGGTAGATGGAAGGTTTTATGATCATTGTGCCATCGCTTGACCAAGGCAGTAAGCAGGCCCCAATTAATCCTAATCTGGGGCATATCGAGAAGAGTAGACAAACCACATCGAGCTATGATCTGAATCTCATCAGGAGCCAAATGTGGAATCAAATCAGTAGTCGATGGAAATCTCTCTCGCATCTGGAGGTTACCCAGACACTCCTATCATCATAAAATTTTTAAAAATAAGTGCACTATGTCAAAAATCACAAGTCATTCTACTATCAAATCTAATCAAACTTTGGTATGAATTTTTGATGAAAATTCATGAACAAACATCAACTACCTTGACCTATCATGAGGTTCATCACAAACATCATCTAACCTCACCTATCATGAGGTTTATTAGATATCAAATCACTCCTCACCTATCATAAGGATCATTACCAATAGGATTATTTCTTGCCTATCATGAGAGTAAGTCTTATTGATAATCAAAATCAGTCATTAGGGAATTTGGATAATCAAATCATACCAAACTGAAGAATGGGCATGCTTGAAATTGACGAAATCAAGGTTAACTATGTCAAAATTTTCAAATCTGACATGGATGCGCTAAAATAGACACCCAAAGCGCTAAAAATAAAAAGCACTATTTCATCATTTAGATGTGCTAAAATAGGCATCCAAAGCACTAAAAAACCAAATACGCTATTTTGGCAATTTGATGCATTATACAGGCATCCAAGCACTACTTTAATCAAAGGGCTATAATAGACTATCTATTCACCAACTTATCACATCAATGTGCTAGAACTTTCTAGGCGCTACAATCGGGCATCAAAGCACTAAATCAATTTATCTAAGTGCTCATTCTTGAAAGTGCTAGAGAAATTAATGAAAGCGCTAATTCCTCAAAGCGCTAAAACAGATAATGGAAGTGGTACACCAGAGTGCAAAGTGCTACAACATGACATTGATGCGCTAAAACTACAAAAACACGCGAATGCGGAAAAAATAATGAAAATAAAGGATGAGTCTGGCATTTTGATCACCCAGTTAAGGGGAGAGCATAATCCTATCACCACACAAGCACATCGTTTTAAGCCCAAAAGACAAATTTTGCTAATCTATGTGAAGATTTTGCTTCACAAAAATCATGGTGTCCATTTTAACTGATAGAAAAAGTGTGATGGCTACCTTAGGTTTGATAAATTTTAAACCAGAAATGGCTACCCTAGGATTGATAAATTTTATATCAAATGACTATCCTAGGATTGCTTCATTTTAGTCCAAATGTATCAAAATGAAATTTTGGCCGTGGTCGCATCGGATCCAGATAAAAATTACAAAAGCGCTAAAATAGTCAATAAAAGCGCTATAATATTTCACAGATACGCTAAAATTGAAAGCGCTAAAACATAGATCTAAAGCGCCAAAGTTGTTCACGGAAGCACTATATCAGCTATATTGGAGATGGGTGACTGATGCGCCAAAACAGTTCATGGAAGTGCTATAGTAGAAGTGCTAAAACTTTTAACGGATGCACTGTAGTTTCATGGAAGCGCCAAAATAGAGGATGGAAGTGCCATAGTTTTCCACGGATGCGTTATAGTTTTTGACAGAAGCATTGAAACAGAACACGCCGAAAACCTACGTGACACTTTTCAGAAAAAAATGGCAAAAATATGGGGTTAATGCCCCATGGTGGGTACCAAATTGTAAGTGTGAATAAGTAAACAAAGTAAAAAAAAAACTTAATGAAACATTGTATCAAATATTAAGCAAATAATCTACTGAAAGCGTCTCATTGTCTCCTATCTTTAAAAATTTATTAAGCTATTGTGCTCTCAGATTTAAATAAAACACTAGAACTGTTAAAATGACAATCTAAAGAATGGAATGATGATGATGCAATGATGTGAAGCTATATGAAAATGCTAAATGATAAAAGAAACTACTATAACATGAATTGACATGAAAATTGATGGATGAAGCTACAGGAGGCAGCCATGATATGAAATCAAAAATGCTGGATTCTTGAATTGCTTGAGGCTTAAATTCCTGTAGAGTAAGATTGCATAAAATTGATAATCTGGATCCATTATTTGTTGAATGAAGCTGTATTTATAGATTTCCTGGTAGCAGATTTGCATAGGGATAGCAAAGAGAGGCTTGGATTCAATCTGGAGGATTGAATGGTGAGAGATGGAGGAGATGGAGAAGACTTTTGGGATTGTCTCTACCCATGAAAACACCAGGAAAGAAGGTAGGAAGGATTGATGGAGGAGGATTGAGAGATGAATTTCCAATTTGTCTCCAATTTATCTCCAAATCTTCTAGTGAAGTTTGAATCAATTAATTTTGACATACTTTTGACATAAGTTAGACATAGGATATCTAATTTGATTTTGAAGAAATATAGAGGAATATTCTTTATGCCTTTATTTAAATATTTTTGATTTATTTAAATAAAACAAAGAGGGATAAATAATTTAATAGAACAAAATATAGAAATTTTTTATTAAATTAAAATAGAAGAATATGGTAATTAATCAATAAAGTGTTTGACCTTTATTTAATTAATTTAAGATTTGATGTGATAGAATAAAATAAGAAAATGATAATTAAATTAAACAAAGTATTTAATTTTGTTTATTTAATTAAGATGATCTAGGGTGATCCCACAAAGCTGGTTTACAATTTCTGAGAAGAACTGATTTTTGGTAAAATCACATATTTTTAGAAAATATAATGATTTAAACCTTTAAAAGTTCCATTTTAAAGATTCCAATTGAAGAGGGTTTGATCAAATCACCTTATATCAAACCCCCTTGGATAGAACCTCGCTATTTTTAAACCATACCTATAAATGAGTCTCCTTTACACCTATCAAAATGTTGATAAAAAATCACTTTTGATTTACCTTTTGCGAGATCAAATGAATTCATTTAAAATTTATTTCAAATGAATATGGTATTCCTCAAAATGGGCTATCCCATGAATATAATTTTAATATGTTTTGGTTTTATTATGTACATGTTTTTTTAGTTTTATTAAACATAGGTTTTTCATCGAAAATCAAGCTCTTTGTTTTGGACATGTGGAAAAATAGGAAATTATCAAAATATATATTTTTTAAATATGTTTGTGCTGGGTATTAATCTCCTTGATCCATTAAAAAAAATTAATTGAATTTCGATACATACAGAAAAAAGTATGTTGTATACAGTCCGCCTATGTCTGAATTGCGATTGGTTTGACTTCGAAACTCTATTTAGAAAAAAAAATATTCAATAAAAAACTATGAGACCAAATTAAAGTGCTAGATATCGTAGTTACAAATCTAAATTCGAAAAAATTAGAATTTTATCCTTCATACGGAAAAAGTTATGTTGTATACGGTGAGCGTCACTTTTTAAAAATGTTGTTTTATGAAATAAACCGGTTTTCATGGGAGATGGAAAAATAAGTGCAATCTTATTCCAAAAATTTTGAAAAAAATATTTTTAGAATCTACAAACAAAATTTGATGAAACTCTAGTTTACATCATTTCCAAATTCCTCATGGTTTAGCCGCTATAGGTGCCCGAATGTGAAGATTTAGTTAAAAATAATAATTTCAATGTCCAATTTGGCCAAAAATTGTAAACCACTATTGTGGGATCACCCTATAATAGAAGAATTTAGAATAATTTAAATGTGAATATGAATGTGAACTATATAAATAAATATTTCTATTTATTCAATAGTAGAGGAAATCTAGGATAATTAAAAAAAAAAATCGTATTCAATTAATCGGATTCTCCAGACCAATTTTAGGTGTATACAATAATAAATAATTATTAATTCATTTAAAAATGAAGTGCTCCTTCGTATGTTTGAAAATAAATATTATATAAACTGAATAGCCATTTTAGGCTATATTCAATTTATCTCAAAATTGTGACTGGAATATTTGACCGAAGCTGAACATCAACAAACTGGACATTGAACTGATTTTTTTAACTAAATCTTCACCTTTGAGCTCCTATAGCGGCTAAACCGTTAGGAATTTTTAGATGATGCAAACTAGTGATTTGTGAAGTTTTGTCTATAGATTCTAAATATATTTTTTTATATTTTTTTTGAATCAGATTGCACTTTTTTTCATCTCCTTTGAAAACTAGTTTTTATTAGTAAACAACATGTTTAAGGAGTGATGTTGATTGTATACAACATAACATTTTTTTATAAAGGATAAAATTCTAATTTTTTGAAATTTAGATTTGTAACTATGATATCTATTCGGTTCATTTTGTTTCATAGTGTTTTATTAAATATTTTTTCCTTAACCAAGTTTCAAAGTCAAACCAAATATAATTCAGACATAGGCGGACTGTATACAACATAACTTTTTTTGTATGTATCAAAATTTAATTTTAATTTTTTTAATGAGTCAAGGAAATCAATACCCATCTTAAACATTTTAAATTTTTTTTTTTTGATAATATTCTATTTTTTCACATGTGTAGAACAAAGAGCTTGATTTTTGGTGAAAAACCTACATTCACAAGAAATAAAAAATAAACATAATAATAAAATCTAATTTAATTAAAATTATACTTTTTTGGAAGCTCATAATAAGGACTACACACTTACAACAAATAAATTTTAAATGAATTCAATTGATCCCACAGAAGGTAAATCAAAAGTGGTTTTTTATCAACATTTTGATAGGTGTAAAGGAGACTCTTTTATACATATGGTTTAAAATTAGCAGGGTTATATCCAAGGGGCTTGGTCTAAGGTGGTTTGATCAAACCTCTTCAATTGGAATCATTTAAATGAAAAATTTCAAGGCTTAAATCATTATATTTTCTAAAAATATGTGATTTTAGAAAAAATCAGGATCTCCTAGAAATTTTAAACCACTATTGTGGCAACACCAATCACCAACATCCCATTGTCTTTAACCAATCTCCTAGCCTCTGTGGGGTTCATTTTCTAAATTTCTTGAACAATCTCTTCCTCATTTTTCTTCTTGACCTCCTCATGTTGCGAGGGATCAAATATTTATTGTGCCTTTTGTATCCTATGATTTATTTCCTAAGCTTTTATCTCATCAATGGATTCTCTAAATTCTTTAGTGATCACAAAAGAATCATCCTCTAGAAAATTTGCACAAGATAGAACACTTGCATCATTATCTTGAATTTAATCATATTTTCAAGGTACTAGCCTATCATCAAGAATAAAAGGTTTCATTACCTCTCCAACATCAAGTTATGAGAATTCTTGCTCCACTCCTTGATCAACAAGGATTGATCCAGTAGAAGTTTGTTGTACATCCCTTTCAACACCCCATACTTCATCAATGTTTACAAAAAGCAATTCCATTTTAGGAATATCTTCAACATCTATTGGTTGTTGCTAGATCTCTGGTACAAGATCTTCTGATTGACTACCAATTTTTAGTAGGTGCTCTTGCAAATCACTTTGAGCAATTTGTTTTGCTTGTTGCACCTTCTCTAGAAAATTTCATCACTAAAATCAACAAGTATCATATCCATTCTCTTAAATTTATCAATGATGTGTTTTGTAAGGGATTTCATAAAATGAATTATTTGTAAATTCCCTATGCTCAACCTCAAAAATATCCATCCAAACTTTCTCTCTATCCTAGACAGTAGCACATGTTGGAAAATTTCTTATCACATCTTCCTTCTAATAGAAAACATGAGGTCCATATCTTGATATTCCCCTTTTGATATTTTCTCTATCAATGATTCCTTTTGGATCAACTTTCTAGTGGGGGTAGTATCCATCCTTAGATTGTTTATCATTATGACAAACTCATCATAAGATTCCTTTGCAGTGACCACCAAATAATCAAAAGATAATTTTTTTGCATTTATAGAGGCCTTTTTGGATAACCTGAAATTATTTGCATCGCTATTGTCCATTTTCCATATTATCTTAGTAAAATCCAACCTATCAAAAAAAAAAACTAGGAAAAGGGTGTGGAGGCACAGTAGTCCCATAACATTTGATGACTATGCAATTGTCATAAAAATACCAGTCTCCCCAATTGCACTCACAATTGGGATCCTCTCCACATTATTTGGGTCTCAACAACCCCTTAATTATTTTAGAGATTTTGTCAATTGGCCTTAATCCCATTTGTACCAAAATAGTGTGTTTTAGTGCATTGCATAATCCAACATAGTTTGAGTTTGAACAATGCAAATCCCAGATGTGTGTCCACATTTAGATAGGCAACCTATGATTCCTCTCATTCACTTATCTTAGTTTCATGTTTCGACCAAAAACTACCCTTCCCTAGTATAGCAGCATATGCATTAACAATGAATAGTGCCTGAATGTCAGAGTGGCTTTCATTTCTTTAAGCTTGATCAAGTCATAGTGTAATTTCTTAGCAACTCGATGAGCATAGTCAAACCATCTATGTTGGTTTGTATGTTGAATTCCCATGATCGTAATTAACAAGGATGAAACTATCCTTCCATTACATTTCACCCCTAGAACTTGACACAATATATAGTATGTGTACCTAAAAAAATCAGTAAATTCCTCACAATCTAGTGGTTCAACCTCCTTGATTGCAAACCCAGAGCCCTTATCTTACCTATATTTTAGGAATTGACCTCTTCTGATCCCAATGCTATGATCAACATATTCATTTTGCAGCTTCTCCATATTGATTTTTTCATTGGCATTAGGGTTTATTCAAAGAACCTCTATGATCTTACTTCTCTTTATTTCAAGAATTCTTCTACCATCTGTGTCTGTGATCACCTTGTTGACTTCATCATATTAGTCTATAATCTGTAACATTAAATATACCTCCAAAAATATATTAGGGACAACTAGCTTCCCCAAATCATAACCCCATACATTTTGAATAGGGTGTGGAGCATCTCTCCTTTTGAAATTGTACAAAAACAAGTCCCATCTAGGCTCAGGCACAACAATGTCACCAATTCTTGCTTCAAGGTCCTTGAAATTGGTGGTTATTATTCCTTCACCAATGGCCTTTTTACCACTTGATTTGACATCTGTAGGCTAAAACATGTCCATGAAGCGGACATAATTCTTTCATTTCCCCTTCTTTCTGTCAATTCCCTCAAACGTCGGTGGCATTTCCTAGGAAATATTTTTATTTTTTCTCTTCGGAGTGGGGTTAGAAGAAGACAACTCACCTAATTGACTCATATTTACTAAACTAGGGTTTTTCAAGGTTGAATTCTAGTTGGGTTTCAGATTGATATGATTTAATAGTTTGAAATTCAAAAAATAATTCTACTTCCTTTGGCCTACCCCAACCAGGAATTAAACTAATCAAGAAAATTCAGGAACCCTAGTTTACCCTTGCCAACAAATCCTAAAACCTTTGATATAGAAAAACAATTCTTACAAATGAACAAAACTTTTCAAGGTTAAAAAATGGCTTACCAAGGAGAAAACTTCTACAACTCTAATTCTTTATGGTCCTTCATCACCCCACTCTCTTATTTATCTCCACGTATGCTAGAATGAAAGAAAATTCATGCAACATGCCTCTTCACTACTAGTTGGCTGAATTAAGTTGCCATTAATGGCACCAAAAAACTTGTGCAATTGAAAAAATATTTTTTGTTAGTTTCCCATTCTCATTTTAATTGAACTGTTGATGTACATGCTTTAAAACTTGATCCTATAGTTCACATATTTCCACCATCTCCATAATTATTTTCTAGCAATTTGTTATGTACCAGGTGATAGATTAGAAAGCTTCCATGTGTGCTCCTTCGTATGTACCACTATCAACCATCACTACTTCATCCCTTCTTTAGAGTCTCATCTAGTGATGGCAATAAAGCTAGAAATGAGAAATTAGTCGTTGACCTTATTCACAAGAACATCTTGGCTACAAACTTCCTTTACATCGCTTATCGCTTGTCCCTTTTCCTTTAGATGATCTCAACTAGTGATGCCTAGATCCTTAGCGATAGGGAGAAATTCCACCCATTAGCAATCATGGGTTCCTATTCAAAAAGTAAAACCAAAAAGTGATAGTTATAGCACTAGCGAAGGGTTAAAATTTTAACCGCATCACTCATTGGGAGCTGCCTTTCGGCGATGATCTTAGAGCATGTTATGGGAAATAGAATTAAAATGGTTAAAGGGGGTTGACATCACTCATTGTAGGTTCAACATATGTCCCTTTAAGGGAGAGAAACGACTAGTGATAGACCACCAAGAAGTAAGACTTAAGTGATCTTAATAGCACATAGGCATGAGTTGTTCTTAAAAGAGACTTGGGCTCTACGAGTGACCTAATACTTGGGGATGGTCAAAAAATGATGATAAAGGCCTTAATATTCCACTTATGTAACTGGCTACTTGATGCAACTGATCAATTAAAAATTATAATTCGATGAGATAGTAAAACATGTCAATGTAATAAAATCTTAAAAATCAAACCCTATTAGGAACAAAGACATGGGAAATCAGACTTCAACCATGAAACAAGTGGGACCATGAATTTTTTTTTTGTGGTTCCACCAAGTTTATTACCAAGATAGATGGCACACCATTTATCTCTTGATCCCCATGTACATCTTTATTATTGTCTCCCCCTTGCAGGCCAACACTCTCCTCATCCCCATGTCCATATTTATTACCCTCTCCCACTTGCAAGCTAGTTCTCTCCCCATCCCCATGTCCATCTCTATTACCCTGTCCCACTTGTAGGCTAGTTCTCTCCCCATCCCCATGTCCATATCCATTATCCTAACCTACTTGTAGGCTAGTGCTCTCCCCATCCCCATTTCCATCTCTATTACCCTATCCCTCTTGTAGGCTAGTGCTCTCCCCATCCCCATGTCCATCCTTAATTCCCTTCCCCACTTGTAGGCCAGTGTTCTCCCAATCTAAATTCCCATCTCTATTAACCTCTCCCATTTCAATTGCAGCCACATGGCCAATTAAGTCAAGGCCAACACTCTTTTTTTAATCCTTTCCCTATAATATTAGTAATTCAAATGACACATCAAATTCAGATGCATGCAACCAATTCATTCAAATCATTAAAAAAAACATTAAATAGAAGAATTCAAACTCACTATTTCTTCTAGTTTCTCCATGTCAAGGAAGCTTGAAAATTTTGACTATGTAAACTCCTGCTTCTTCTTCTTCTTCTTCTTCTTCTCAATGTTAGATGGTGCATTGGGAGGAACAAAATCATATTGTTCTTTAATGGGAACTACTTTGTCTTCCAAATCAACAGTACCCTGTTCAAGGGAAACACTTCATTGTTCATTGTTTCCTTGTAATAGCAGCAATTGAAACATCACATGAAATTTAGAGGCATGCAACCAATTCATTGAAATAATAAAAAAAAAACATTAAATAGAAGATTTTGAAATCACCATTTGTTTTCATTTATTCTTGAGAGGGTGAGAGGAAACCTTTGATCTTGTATTCTCCTTCTTCTTATTCTTCTCAATGTTAGACAACGGGTTGGGAGGAACAACATCATCTTGTTCTTCCATAGGCACTGCTTCATCTTCCAAATCAAAAGTACCTTGTTTGAGGGAAGCACTTTGTTGCTTATCATTTCCCTATAATAGAAATAATTGAAACGTCACTTCAAATTCAGATGCATGCAACTAATTCATTGAAATAATCAAAACAAACATTAAATAGAATATTTTGAAATCACTATTTTTTCACATTTCTTGTGAGGGCGTGAGGAAACGTTAAACCATATATCCTCCTTCTTCTTCTTCTCAATGTTAGAAAATAATTTGGGAGGAACAACATCATCTTATGTTTTCATGAGCACTACTTCATCTTCCAAATCAACAACACTTTTTTGTTCATCCTTGTCATGTAATAGTAGGAATAAAAAAATTGTATCAAATTTAGATGCATGCAACCAATTCATTCAAATAATCGAAACAAACATTAAAAAGAAGATTTCAAGATCACCATTTTTTGTTATTTATTCTTATGAGGGTGCCTTGAAAATTTTAACCATCAATAATGCTTCTTTCGAATGTTAGATACTAGGTTGGGAGGAATAACATCATCTTGGGCTTTCATGGGCACAACTTCCTTTACCGAATGAACACTACTCTACTAGGTGGAAAAAACTGCTTCTCAACCATCACCCTATCATTTCATGTAAGTTAATGTTAAGTGAACCTTGTATGCATCAGAAAAAAAATATGAACCAACCAAAATTCAGATTTAATAGTTCAATTCAACATTACCATTCCATCCTTTCTCTTTTTCTCCTACAATTTTAATATTTTTTTCCTTCTCTTCTCCTTGTTCTCCTCATTGTTGTATAACTCCATTTGATTCTTAACCTCATCCTTTCCTTCCTGGGGAAGTAGAATAAAGTTATTTTTCCCATACTTTATACTGACCCTTTCAATAACACACTTCTATTGGAGATTCTTCCATTGATTCTATTGGTACTACATATTTTCCACCTACTTTTAAGGTACTCTATCAATTTCTTAGGGGGAGGAGAGGTTAATTTTGGTTCCCCCCTGATGTAGCTCATCCACATTTGGTTTTTCGA
This sequence comes from Sequoiadendron giganteum, assembly GCA_007115665.2. Classification (NCBI taxonomy): domain Eukaryota; kingdom Viridiplantae; phylum Streptophyta; class Pinopsida; order Cupressales; family Cupressaceae; genus Sequoiadendron; species Sequoiadendron giganteum. The sequence goes on from CM021102.1 coordinate 814,622,689, forward strand.
GAATAAGAAGGTGGTGATGCTAAATCCTATGCATGTTGAACAATCTTGAGTCATGATATTTTCTCATACATTCTTCTACAATACAGTAATATATGTATTTCGCATTCTCCACTTCTCTTATGTATTCTTCAGCAAACTACTCAACAAATTTGAAAAAGAAAATATCTTAATATATTTGATATTAAAAAAATTTGAATGCACAACATATACACACAACCCAACAATGCAATAATTGAGTTATTATATTTACCTTCCCATCCACCACATCACACCGTGCTTTGTTGGGTCCATCCCCATCCTTAGGGTCTCACTTTCAATGCTCTTCCTTATTGACATGGAATATAGCAAGAGCGTGATGGTCTCCCTAATTATCGTTTTGAATCAAAGGAATGATATACTATCAAAATTAGCATAGTTATAGAAGACATGATATTGTCTAACTAAAATTGTAAAGCATTTTGATTGATACATTAGAAGTAAAGGGAAATTGGAAGTTCACAATTAATTATCGAACACATCATTGCCTAAACATTGAGCATTTTCCTAAAATGACGGGACTTCCTCTATTCCATGTTTGCTATCTCCTAATGAAAACATTCCCACTTTCCATTCAACATCGTAACCACTTATGAGAGATTAAAATTATACATTTGATTGCATCTTGTAATTATTGTATCTTACCTGCACGTTTGTGGAATGTAACCATCCCGAAGAAGATGCGCCACTATGCACCCTCTCAGGTGTACCGCCAACCTCAATGAAATTCATCATTGTAAGAAGCACTTTCCATTTTACAACACACATCCCTGATTTGTTGTAAAATGTTAAAAAATTGCAAGTTTTATGGATAGTTTAAGTTCCAAAATTTATTGCACCATTTGTAGTAAGAAAGCATATATTATTTCAATCATAAGAAAACATTGAAACACATATTTTACCCTACCTAAGACTTGTGATAAATTTTGAAGGTTCCTTTCATTACATTCTTTTTGTTTAAACAAAAAAGGGTTTTCAATACATTCCTATGGTTAGCAAAATTTCCAGTTGGAAAAGAGATGCTATTATGAAAGCTACAACCCACATAATTTTGTAAAATTCTATACAAGTAACCCACTATGTTTTCCAACCTATAATTATTTTGTGCATTTATTTTTTTCAATCACAATAAGATTCTAAACTACAGTTTATACCATAACTAACAGATGTAAATTTTGGAGGTGCCTTTCATTACATTCATACTATCTAAATTAAAAAATATTTTAAATACATTCAAACTATTATGTGAACTTTCAGGTTGGAAAACACTAGGTGTTATAATTCTTGCAACCCACATTCTATTCTAAAACCCTTTACAAGAAACAACCTAATTGGTTACTTGTCCCTCACCTCAATTTGGTATGTTTTATGATTTTCTTCAGAACATTTTTCTTTTTAGATAGAAATAATGTAATGAAATTGGAAAACACTAGGCATTAAGAAACATGCAACTGAATGTATCCCATACCTGCAAGTCCCACCCATCCTCTCAAGTGTTTAGATTTAAAATATCCAGAATGAAACAACTGACAACCCACATTGTGTTTTCCAATCTGCCATTATTTGGTGCATTTCTTTGTTTCTATCGTATGAACAAATTCAAATATAATTTATACTATAACTAAGATTTATTATATATTTTGAAGGTGAACTTCATTACATCATTACTATGAACAAAAACAAGGCTTCGAAGACATTCATACTGTCAATATAATTGTAGCTAGAGGATACGTAAAAACTATCCAAATTCACTTGAGGTGTGAACAACCAATTAGGTTCTTATTGTGTAAGTAACCAAAATTTTGTCATTAAATTCATATTATCTATGTGTGTTGACCTTGTTGTTGTATGAAAATTTTAACCTCTCAATGCCCAATTCAAGCATTAAATAACATGCATGGTAGAAAGTTAAACCATATCATGAATCACATGGACAACACTGACTGAGGGGTGGAACTTCCAAAATTACAACAATCCCCCTCCCTTGCCAACATGACCATAGGATTGGAACCCACAACCTGACCCTAATACAAATTATAGTAACACTCATCATCAAAACTAATAGTAACCTCTACAAAAACATGACAACTGGGCAACTTTGAAGCATACCTTTCTCATTTCCAAAACATGCACTTGTCTTCATCATACATCAATGATACCTTTTGACATCATGGAACTTAGTGGATCAAATTGTGGAAGAGGTAGTGGTGTGTGCTAGAGAAAAGAGCTTGTTTTCTGAATATTGAAAATTTGCTCCAAATATGCCTAGTTATCATGAAATTTTGTCATGTTTTTATAGAGGTCTTATCTAACGCTTGTATCAGGCATTGATAGGTTTTCCTTTTCATACAACAAAAAGGCCAACAATATGTAATTGTAGGTTGGAAAACACTGGGTGTTATTCAACATGCAAACCAAATACCATTTTCAAACCCTTGACAAGTAAAATCAAAATTTGTTACTCATCCCTCAGTTGAATTTAAATGCTTTTATATATCCCACACTTGCAAATCCACCCCATGCTCTCAAACCTCCAGCTTTCAATGCACAAAATGAAAGAACTCGCAACACATAGTGTTTTCCAACCTCCAATTATTTTTTGCAATACGTTGTGCCATCATGTGGTGTATGTATTTTTGTATGTTATGATGCCTCTAACATGCATTATTCTAGGGATAATAGCCACGTCCAATTACAAGGTAGAAGATAATATCCCTATAAAATATAGTAAAATCAAGCTATTATCCTAGAAAAACATGTCTTTGACTTGATAACATAATCATACATGTCTTATCCCCGAAGAATGGCAGTACATTATCATGTGTAAGCCATATAGTTTTGCAAGGAGATCACCTTCTAGAATTGGGATGAGGCTATTCTCCCTACAAAAATGCATGTCACATGCATCATAACAATCATCATGTTTTAAAATTCATATTTCAAAATGGTCAAAAATCCCAAAATGTGGCATTTAAAACCATTATTAGCAAATAGAAATAAGCCTAAGAAAGGTCCCATTTTTACTACCATTTTCCACACTCACATTTTATAGGTTGTTGGAGAGCAACAAGAAGGAGTTGGAGGTGTTAAGAGGCTGAGGCAGTGTGGCCACCCTCCATATGAAAACACATTTGATAGGCATAGCCAACTAGCTAGCTAGCAGGCATGTTTATCCACCAACAATACATGCCATTTTTCCATTCTGCCTATGAACTATGCATAAATGAATGGCTATTCATTGCAAATATGGGTTTTCATTGATGGGAAAACAAAGAGTTTTCCATGGGAAAAGGGGTTTTCATTTGAAATGTAAAGTTTTTTTTTTTTTGTGTTGATGGTTTTTAAATTTTGGTTTTTGTTCCCAAGGACAAAGGGGGAATTTGTTGTTCTTTGTTCCTCTTTGTTTTGGTTTTTCCTTGTTACCAAAAGACACATGATGCCTACTCTGATATGTTTGGTTTATTCTTCATCACATGATGCATACTCTTATATGTTTGGTGATGCTTAGATTCAGTGGTCGATATAATGATTTTCTTGTTAGCATGATTAATGGTAACATACCCTTGATGTGCAAATGTTGATATTGTTGATGCGAGTGGAATTTTGTTTCACATTGTGTTTAATACGTGTGCAAGTGGAAAATTGGCATTAACATGATTTCTATGGAAAAATAAAAAAGGATTTTTTGTTTTGTTTTAAATGCCAAGCTTTCAGCCATAACATCCTTTACAAGGAATAAAAGGGAAGCACTTAACACTCCATGCACACCATATTTTTGGCAGAACTTCCTAGAGGTCACCAGTTCCTTAAAACACAAAATACTTGCATATGTTGATTTACAAGATAATGATAATGTTTTGGTTTTGATGGAAAATATGTCTCAAAGGGGACACAATAATATTGAAAAGGAATAGTGATAAAGGTGTCGATACATGTTTTTGATCACACAAAAAAAGGATCTAGGGCTAGATGAAAATAATGTTTAACATGTGAAACTTCTCGAACACAAATTATTGTGCTGGTTATTATTGTGAAGAAAACTCACGAGGATTTAGGGTTCACAGATGATGATGATTCTTTTTCTTGGACAAGACAATGCTTGATTGGTTTTCAGTGAGAGGACAATCATTTACATGATGCATTTTTCTCAGGTAAATTCTCTAGTAGTTTTTGTTGACTAGTAGTTATTTTTTTGATTAAAACTTGCAGAGAAGGTTATATTTGTTTTTGGCTGTGTGAGTATTCAAACAAATTTGTTTAAGTTTTTGAGCAGTTTGTTAAGGTTTTTTTTAGTATTGTATTTACATTTGTTAAGAGAAAATGGGTGTTTTTTTTCTATGAATAATGGTACCTAAAATGTCAAAATCTTTAGATATCCAGTTTGTATTTGTTAAGGGAAATGGACTTTTGTTTTAGTTGTTAATGTTGTCTAATTCTTCAAAATCCTTGTCTAGGTTTACGGGGTTGTAGTTTACTTTCTCCATGTGGGTAAAGGTGTTTGCTTTTGAAAATGGTTAAATGGAAATGCTATTTTGATCGAGCTTTTTTTTTTACTAATTATTTTGGGAATGTTGATTTATGTTGGTTAAAGGTTGAAGGAATAGGTTGTAGTTCTAAAGAAATGGTTTTGTGATCATTATTTTTACCTGTATTTGTGCACAAGTAGTTTTGAAGATAGTTAACAGGTTACATGTGGCATTATCTGAAAGGAAACAATGATTTATCATTATTTTATGTTTGGTGCTTTTCACAAAGTTATCATGCTAAATGTATAAACATAATTCTGTAAAGAATTTTTGCAAACATGATGCAAAACAGATTGTATCACTAATATATTTTGTATTTTAAAGATTCCAAAAAAATGAATCTTTAAGATAATTTGTATTTGATTAGAGGTAAAATATGATTTTTTGAGAAACACAGTGATCCTCTATAGTTGAATTATTCTTTATTGAGAAATGTATAGTGAAGTTAAAATGATCAAGTTAGTGAGGTAGATTGATCATTTCCACTGAGGCACATTTAATATCAATGAGACACATTGCCAGTGAGGAATTCTTGTAACTACTGAGGCTATTTTTCCAGTGAAGCACTCTATAACCAGTGAGGTTCATTAAACGAGTGAGGCAATTTTATGAATGGTTTTTCTAACCCAAGAGGGTTTTCCACTCAAAAAATTAACTATTTTATGGGTCTTTATTTGGTTTCATTTGTGATCTTACTATTTCATAGTTATACATTTCTGCACTTACATTTATGTAATTAAGAATCAACAATTCAGATTGGTATGCATGTTAGCTCTTGAAACATAATTCATATTGTTATCAAAGGTTTTAAAAAATGTTTTTAAATGTCAAAAAATTGAATTAATTTGTCTAGACACTGATTCACCCCCCCCACTCAATGTCTCACATACTCCAACAATTGGTATCAAAGCCAAACCCTTGTCTAGAGTTTAACTAGGGGATTCTTAGTGGAGTAGTGGTTATCATATGAAAGAGAAATAGGAATATGAAAGATAAATCACAGCCTGCAAAAGTAGAAATGCCTAAAGAGAATCAACATCCTATAGAATAAAATATGTCTAATATAGAGCTTGATGAATTTGTGGTGGACATGAATGATTTAGATATTGAAGGAGAAATTGATTTTGAGGCAAAACTTATTTTTGCACTTGATAAGATTAAGAGTCTTCGAAAGGTGAACAAGAAAGTAATATTTTAGTTAGAGAAAAAGGGAGAAGATTGCAAAAATTTAGAAATTGAAATTATCTCTTTGAAAGAAAAACTTGAAAAAACAAATGAATCAATTATCAGTTTGAAAGTAGAAAATGAAGAAAGTAAGAGAATAACCCAAGTGACTAGGTCCAATTTAGAAGCAAGAGAATTTGAGTGCCAAAAGTTAGAAAGTGAAATAGTTGTTCTAGGGAAAGATCTTGAAAGTAAATATTTAGTTATAGAAAAATTAGAAGTTTGATCAAAGTACCAACAAGCTAAATGAGATGCTAGATAAGCAAAATCATCACAAATACATTTTTGGTTTAGGGTATGAAAAAGGAAAAAGCTCTGAAATGCAAGATAATCCTAAACATGAAATAGTATTTGAAACAATATATGGGAAGGTTTTTAATGTTAGATAGAATCGAAGAAAGAAGGTAGACCTGAATTATTACTCCACTACCCCTGAGATTGAAACCAAGAAGAAAGAAAAAGAGAATGTTTTTGATATTGGAAGAATAAGATCAAGCAGGTTCTCAAAGCAATATCATTCAAAAAAGGTATAACTATATCAATTTAATGGTTATTGATATTTATGTTTTGCATTTGGTCATAAAGCATTAGAATGTTGGATGTATGAAAATAAAAATGATGGGAAAAATAATTTTAATGAGTTAGCCTATAGAAAGAATAATGCCACACGTTTTAGATGTAACCATCTTGGTCACATTATAAGAGATTGTGGTAGATAGGTTCTGATTGATGGTGTTAGATTCATGAGAAGTTATAGATCCTTGGTCATGTGCAATAGTTGTAATGGTTTTGTGAAGGGAAAATAGGGATGGATCTAATGACCCAACAGTGCGGAGTGAATTCCCTTAACACTAACACAACAAAGGAGAAGAGAAAAAAAAAGTTCTAATAGCTTCTTAAAACTAGTACTCGATGAATACAAACAAAATAAATGAGATAACAAAAAAATAAGCATTCACAGATTGACACAGTATTTATGTGGGAAAACCTTTTCAGGCAAAAAACCCACCACACCAAGCAAAGACAATTTTGTATTACAACAATGAAATATTACATATAAAATTATTTAGTCTTCACTCTCTGATCAGCTCACAACAACTCTCAAGTTATTACTCACTGTTACAATACTTCTCTCAAAATATACAATGAATTCACACTACTCACTTGCATCGAATTGCAACTTACATGTACACATCTGTTAACTTCCTAGTTAACATATTCAATGTACTCGACTTACAAAGTCATACATCTCATTCAATGTCTCAACCAATCCCATGGTATCCATGTTCATGCATCGAACACCCAATCACGTAAATGATCTGCTCAGATTTCATCAAGCCATCTAGGCATTCAATTCCTTGCCATAATCAAGTTCATTTTACCAGTCGCACAAGTCATGCAATAAATGATTTTACTACATTGGCCTTTAGCCAATCAAGCTACTGTCAAACTGCCACATGTACATCTACCATTCACTTGTCGCTTCAACCATCTGGTCCAATTCGAATGACCAAGCTATAGGGTCATTCAAGCTCTTACCACACTACCACCGAGCTCACCAACTCACCTCGCAGTATGTTGGTGAGCTCAGCCAAGCTCACCCAAGTCTTCACCAAGCCCCGACCCACCATCCCCATGCTACCGATGCTCGATTCGAGTCGACTCGTGGTGTGGCAATAGCCGCTAGGAAAACCACTGTTGGTTATACCGCGCTACCATGGGCACCACCAGGGCACCCTGCGGTAGGGTGGTAACTACCAGGCCGACCACTGGTGGTCTCACCGTGGACACCGTGGTGATAGGAACCACTACTTGCAGTATGGCGGTAACTGACAAGCCCACTGCAGACATCACGGTGAGAGGAACCACCACCTGTGGTATGGTGGTAACCGTTGAGCCCATCGTTGGTGGTCTCCTACGGACACCACGATGAGGGGGACCACCGCCTATGGTATGGTGGTGACCATAGAGCTAGGCCGCTGGCAACCTTACCACACTACCGCAGTGAGAGAACTCACCGTGTGTGGTAAGGCAGTAACCAATAGCATAGGCTACAGGTGACCTTACCACACCACCACGGTGAGTGAACTCACCATACACGGTAAGGCAATAACTGCCTAGATAGTCACTGTGGTACCGCTAGGGGATGATGACACAATTGTGGTAAAGCAATTAAAGCTTAAAAGAAATAATTTTTTTGCCAAGTCTTGAATTTTTGAGGATTCAAACTGGTAGTTGAGACATACTTTCTCAACAAGCTCCCACTTGGCGAAGACTTCCAACTTCCTCCAGACTTAGAAAAAATCACTGATGGTCATAGGACCCAAGGCCCATTGATTTTGTGCACCATCCAAACTTGTCTTTTCTCACCGGCTTTGTCAAAGCATCTGCAACATTCTTCAAAGTGTTAACCTTTTCAAGATAGACTCTTCCATCTTCCACCATGTCCCTCATGAAGTGAAAATGCACATCAATGTGCCTTTTCGTGGCATGGAAAGTTAGATTCTTTTCCAAAAAAATGGCACTCTGACTGTCACAACAAATAGTGATCTGCCTTGCATTGAAACCAATGTTTGAACACAAATGCCTTAGCTAGAATACTTCCTTACAGGAATGAGTTGTTGTCATATACTCTGCCTCTATCGTGGATAAAGCAACTACAGCCTGTTGCTTGCTCATCCAGCTGACTACTCCACCATTTAGACTGAATGTGTATCCACTGTTGGATCTCCTGCTGTCAATGTCCCTTGCCCAATCAGAATCAACATATCCTTGAACGTTGAGTGTTCTTTGTGATGCAACCAAACTTCCATGGCAACAAAAATCATATTTTGAAGTCCCCTTCAAATACCTAAACACTCTCTTCATAGCATCCCAATGTGATATTCTCGAATTTTCCATAAAATGGATTAGAACTCCCACTGCTTAGAAAATGTATGGTCTTGTACAGACCATCGTATACATTAAACTGCCAACAACACTTACATATGACACATTGGTCATGTCCTCCATCTCAGTAGGAGATTTTGGAGAGTCTTCAATAGATAGTTTTGTTCCCTACATGACTCAAACAACTGGTTGCTTGCAATTGTTCATACCAAACCTCTCCAGAATAGTATTCACATACTTACTCTGACTTACCCAAATATTTTTGATTGTTTTGTCCTTGGTTATCGCCATTCCTAGAATATACCTTGTTGCACCAAGATCTTTCATTTCAAACTTTGTAGACAACTACAATTTAAGATCATAAATCATAGTATTTCTATTACCTATGAATAACATATCATCCACGTACATGGTAATAACAAGCATATGATCATTTTCAGTTTATAATATACACAATTATCAGATTTTGATCTCACAAATCCCATAGACAATACAAATGTCTCAAATTTTTGGTACCACATTCTAGGAGATTTCTTCAAACTATACAAAAATTTATTTAACTTACATACCAGATTTTGTTTACCTTTATCAACAAAATGCTCAGGCTGGGACATATAAATTTCTTCTTCTATCTCACCATGGAGAAACGTTGTCTTCACATCCATATTCTCAATTTCAAAGTCATACACAGCTGCCAATGACAACAAAAATCTGATGGATGTCAGCTTTGCTATAGGGGAATAAATCTCTCCATAATCAATTCCCTCAATTTGGGAAAATCCCTTGGCAACCAACCTTGTGTTATACTTCTCAACACTGCCATCAAGACCAGTCTTCTTTTTCAATAACCACTTACTGCCAACATGCTTTCCCTTCTCAAAACAAAACTCACCGCCATTTTCTGTCCTCAAACATTTAATTTTCCTTCCAGTTTGATTCTCTACCAAAGATTTAAATTCTTTAAACTGATTGAACAATTCTGATTAATGTTAGGAAGAATACAAATTCCCTTCTTGAACAGTCATCAATTAAAGAAACATAATATCTATACTTCGATAATGAAGGAACATTAACTAGACCAAATACATCAGAATGAACATAATCTAGTATACCAGAAGATTTATGAGGATTCAAGCAAAAGGAAACACAATGTTGTTTTCATAGATACAATGTGTGCAAAAAGAGAACTCAAGGTTACAATCATCAATCCCTTCCACAATATTTTTATTCTTCAAGGTTTTTAAACCTTTCTCACCTATGTGACCTGGTCTATGATGCCACAACATATTCTTCTCAGCTGGGAGTTTTACCTCCAAAGCATTTGCAGACAAAGAAGTGTCTTCATCTTTCTCTACAAGAACCATTTTTCTTGACTTTGCAGAGGCATTGTTACATTGAACATGATGTGCATCCAACTTATATAGATTTCTAGTATGAACACCCTTAGCCAACACCATTGCACGTATAGAAATTTTACATCCTTTACTTGAGAAAGAAACTTCTACACCAACATCATTTAACTTACTGATAGAAAGAAGATTTTGAGCCAGACCTGGAATGTGCAGTACACTGCCAATCCCTTTGACTCTTCCATTAGGAAACTGAATTCTGACTCTTCCTCTGCCAATGATCTCCAACATTGAATCACTTGCTAGGTAAACCTTTCCACCATCATACTTCTCACACTTAGATAACCATTCTCTATTGGATTTCATCTGAAAGGATGCACCTAAGTTGTCAAGGTTGTTGTAATGAAGACATCTGTATCACTTTGAGAAGAGTCATTGTCTGAAGCATTCTTCTTCTTCTTCTTCTCCTTGTAGTCCTTCCGGATATGACTAGGCTTCCCACAGTTCCAACATCTCACCTTGAAATTTTTAGCACGAGAATTTGATCTCCCCGTAGATTTGGATTTCGACTTCTTGTCCTTCTTCTTGCCTTTCTCCTTTGGTCTACCTCAAACAAAAAGAGCCTCTTTGGCCATCTTTGAAGAATTCCTCCACATCTCTTTAGACAACAATAAGGCAACAACATCTTCCATATTGAAATTTGTGGTAGTACTTCCAATGGCCATCACAAGATGATCCCAACTTTCAGGTGATGAACACAATAGGAGCATGCAACAATCCTCCTCCTTAGTCTTTACAACTACAGACGACAATTGAGTAACACTCATATTAAATGAGTTCAGATGGTCTGCAACAAATGCACCTTCTTCCATCTTCAAAGAGTACAACTTCTTCCTCAAGAATAACTTATTTACCAGAGACTTTCCCTGATAAATATCACCAAGATTCTTCCACAATGAAGTTGCAGACTTCTCCTCATGGACTTTCAAGAGTACAAAATTGGCTAGACTCAGTCTTATCAGACCTCTTGCTTTTCTATCAGCAAGGTCCCAATCCTCTTGCTTCATACTTTGTGGCATAGTTCTAGACACTACAATCCAAAGGTCTCTATCCACTAGCAAGTCTTCCACTTTAAGTTTCCATAACTCAAAGTTGCTGCCATCAAATTTTTCAATCTCTACTCTACCTGATGTACTCGCCATCTCAAATAGAAACAAGTTTCAAAAATGCAAGAATCCCACTGAAATAGTATTAGCACACAAAACTAACCTTTTCTCTCAAGGATAACACAACTCACCAAGCTCTGATACCACTTTGAAGGGAAAATAGGGATGGATCTAATGACCCAACAGTGCGGACTACATTCCCTTAACACTAATACAACAAAGGAGAAGAGAAAAAATGAGTTCTAATAGCTTCTTAAAAAAATTGAGATGAACACAAACAACATAAATGAGATAACATAAGAAAAGAATTCACATATTGACACAGTATTTACGTGGGAAACCTTTTTAGGTAAAAAACCCACCACACCAAGCAAAGACAATTTTGTATTACAACAATGAAATATTACATACAAAATTATTCAGTCTTCACTCTCTGATCAACTCACAACAACTCTCAAGTTATTACTCATTGTTACAATACTTCTCTCAAAGTATACAATGAATTCACACTACTCACTTGCATCGACTTGCATCTTACATGTACACATCCGTCAAATTCTTGGTTAACATATTCAATGTACTCGACTTACAAATTCATACATCTCATTCAATGTCTCAACCAATCCTACAACATCCAGGTTCATGCATCAAACACCCAATCATGTAAATGATCTGCTCAGTTTTCATCAAGCCACCAAGGCATTCAATTCCTTGCCATAATCGGGTTCATTCTACCAGTCATACAAGTCATGCATTAAATACTTTTACTATATATGCCTTTAGCCAATCAAGTTGTTGTAAAATTTCCACATGTCCTTCTACCATTTTCTTATCGCTTTAAACATCTGGTCCAACTCACTTGACCAAGCTTCGAGCTCATTCAAGCTCTTACCGCACTACTACTAAGCTCACTGAATTGCCTTGTGATATGGCAGTGATCTTTGTCAAGCTCACCCAACTCTTCACCGAGCCTAGACCTACCATCCCTGTGCTACCACTACCTAATTCAAGTTGACCCATGGTGTGGCACTAGCCACTGGGCATACCATTGGTGGTCATACCACGCTACCGCAGGTGCCACCAGGCCACCCCATGGTAGGGTGGTAACTGCCAGGCCGATCGCTGGTGGTCTCACTGTAGACTTTAGTGAGAGGAACCACTGCCTGCGGTCTGGTGGTAACCGCCGAGCCCACATCTGGTGGTCTCACCGTGGACACCACGATGAGAGGAACCACCACCTGCGGTATGGTAGTAACCACCAAGACCACCATTGGTGGTCTCACTGCGGACACCGCAGTGGGGGGGACCGTTGCTTGCGGTATGGCGGTAACTGTCGAGCCAAGCCATTGGTGGCCTTACCGCGCCACTGCAGTGAGAGAACTCATTGCATGCAGTAAGGTGGTAATCGCCAGTGTAGGCTGTAGGTGGCCTTACCGCACCATTGCGGTGAGTGAACTCACCGCACATAGTAAGGTGGTAACCATCTAGACAGACACCATGGTACTGCCAGGGGATGATGACACAACTGTGGTAAAACAGTTAAGGCTTAAAAGAAACAATTTTTTTGCCAAGTCTTGAATTTATGAGGCTTCAAACTAGAAGTTGAGACATACTTTCTCAACATTTTGGACATAGAGCCAAGTTTTGTAGAAGTAAATTGTTGAAATTACCTAATCAAGAAGATTCTTTGAGCAAGCAAAAGAAGGATCTTATGAAAATATGGAGAAGAAAAAAAAATCAGGATAAAAAGGATTCTAAACTTTTGCATATTGCACAAGGGATATCCCATAGCATGTAAAAGGTATCATGAAGTAAGGGGGAGCAAGTTAGTGATTTACCTTTTAGCTACTAGAGAAAACAAGAAAGTTAAGTAAAAGCATGAGATTGGTATGCAATGTATATATGTTATATCCTTGGTTTGATATGTATATTTGAAAATTTCATAAGTTGGTAAAAAAATTCAATATGTTGGAAGTGTAGTGTTATCATGCAGGGTTATCAAATGACAGATATGAGGTAATGGTTCCTTAGTCATTTTCTGATTTCTTGATATAAGTTATTTGGTTGTACTCTTTTTATGTACAGTTGTTATACACATACTATTACTGTTGGATGTTGTGGTTGTGTTGTTGATATGTGGTTGTAATTGATGTAAATACTATTAGCATTAATTTATTTAAGACTGTATATGTCGAGGATATTGAGAAAATTATAAAAAAATATGTTATAAGTTGTTTGTGAAGCAGTGAAGATTTGTATGGTAGAAAGTTTAGTATCTTGATAACTAGATGTTATAGATTAACATTTTTGTTCTCAAGCCTATCTAGTTTCTACTCTGAAAGTTTCAGAGGTGTGTATGAATATTTGAGAAAGTTATAAGTCTCTATGTTCTGAGAGCTATTCTATTACTGCAAATGGTGTTCATGGAAGAAGATAATGTGATTCTGGTAATTTGAGTTTTTGTGTATGTTCCTATGGTGTTGGTGGATGTTTCTATATCATATTCTCTCTATGATACATGTTCACATTGATCATTGTGCTCGCGATCTAATATTTTCTCTTGTGTGTTCATGTTTTTCATGTTCATGGATGACAAGGTGTTTGAAGCGTGTTGTGGATCTTTGAGGAAGAATATTTGAAGGTGTTTTGTGTTTGAGGAAATTGTTTTAGGTCTCTACTATTTTGTAGCTGACCTTGGTTGATGCACATTGATAATGTTTATTGTTTTGGACTGACAATTTGCATTCATTCTATTATTGTGTTGAAGTCGACATAAAGCAATGTAATTTATTCTTGTAGATATATATAAGAGATTTTTTTATCTCATTTGAGACATGTATGATTCAAAGTGTGCCAGTGCTATGTGTGAATAAGGTTCAAATCATTCAAATGCAAAGGAGAGTGTGAAGAAGAGTGAAATAAAGTGAAGAAGTATTCATGTGCTTAACCAAAACTGTACTCAGGCATTAGCATATGCTACTTTCTCAATTCAAATTCTTAAGGTGGATTTAATCTAAATATTTTCAGTAAGACAATGAGTCTTCCTTTGAGCAGTGAGCTCTAGGCAGTGTGCCTATATGAATGTGCATTCCTTATATATTCTTCTTATAATTTTAACAGGGTATAACTTATGGATTAACCTCCATCGTGATTTTCCCCTAGCAGGGTTTCCATGAAAAAATCTTGGTGTTATGTGTGTTTTTGATGTGTTGTTTATTCATTATTTCACTAGTATCAATCAAATCAGATATTAAAGGTTAATAAGTTCAATAAGTTTTAAATTATGAGACAAATGATTCAACCCCCCTCTCAATTGTCTTCCCTTATGTTGCCAACAACTGGTATCAGAGCAAGTTCCTTGGAAGAAGTTTCACAACTTGAGGTGATCTAGGATGGTGAAATAGAAGAAGGATAGTTTGAGATTTAATGGAATAAATTATACTCTATGGAAGACTTGAATGGAGTGTCATCTGAGATGCATTGGTGAATCCTACTAGAACATTAAATGAAATAGGTGTGTTATTCCTCTAAATGGTCCTACTACTACTTCTAAGATTAGGGGTGTTGAATATAACATCAGGGTTGAGGAAGCATTGTTGAGTTCTTTGACTGATTTTGAGATGATGAATGTTATGGGTTTGAAAACTACTTATGAGATTTGGAAAAAGTTGGAAAATATATGTGAAGGTGATGCAAATGTGAAGATGGCTAAGATATAGTTTATAAAAGGAAAATATTAACTATTGAAGATGGGTAATGATGAGAATATTGCTACTTTCATGCAAAGAGTGAATTAACTTGTGCGTGGTATCAGATGTCCTAGTGGACAAATGGATGAATCAGAGATTGTTGCTTAAGTTATTAGATCCTTACTTGATGCATACAAAATCAATATTGCAGCCATTGAGGAGCTCCGAACTATGAAAAATATAACCAGTGATATGTTGGTTGGTAAACTTGCTACTTTTGAGTTGAGTGAATTTGGTGATGCCCTTCCTAAGATAGAATCTTCATTTAAGGCTACTACTTCTAGGAGAGACAAGCAAAGATATGATCCGGGTGAAATTTCTTCTAGAAAGATATTTAGATATGAGGAATAAATGAGAGATTGAAGAAGGAGAAAGAGAACTAAATGAGCTTGAAGCACTTATTATCAAAGAGGAAGCCAAAGGAGAAGGTAACTATAAAGGAAAGTTGGCTATTAAATGTTTTTCTTGTAATAAGATAGGTCATTTTGCATCAAGGTGTCTGGAAAGAGTTCCTAATCCAAGACCTTACAAGCCTAAATTTCAAAATAAGTGTTATAATGTTGTTGATGAGGGTGTGATAGATGATGAATCTGACAAAGGGAATGCAAGTGAAGATGAGTTTGTTTTTATTGCTATCAAGGAAAATAATTATGTTTCTACTGAATCTGCTAGTTATACAAATGAGGAAAAAGCTCTAGATGCTCGACTTGAAGAAAAATATGAATGGGTAATTGATAATGGATGTTCACATCACATGACACGTGATAAAATAAAATTTGTAAGATTGGAGAAGTATGATGGTGGTGTTTTAATATTTGGTGATAACAATGGTGGTATAATCTATGGTAGAGGATGTATTTCTTTTGATGGTAAACATAATATTGATGATGTTCTTTATGTTGAAGGTTTGAAGCATAATATTTTGAGTGTTTGACAGATGGTTGATAAGGGATATAATCTTCAATTCAAAGATGGAAAATGTAGCATACTGGGAAGTTCTTGAAATGTGATTGCTTCAGGTACAAAAACAAAAGGTAAAATCTTTCATCTAAATGCTGGTAGTAAAATTTGTCTGATTACTCAAGTTGATGAAAGTTGGTTGTGGCATAAGAGAATGTGTTATAGAAACTTTGACAATATTATTAAGATAAGTTCCTCATAGGCTGTGAGAGATCTTCCTAAGTTGGTAAAGACTACTAATACCATATGCAGGGAATGTAAGCTGGGAAAACAAACTAGAATTTCATTTTAGAGAAAACAACATTGTTCAAATGAATTGTTGGAGCTTGTGCATACTGAATTGTGTGGTCTTGCTAGAATTAGAAGTCTACAAGGTAACAAGTAATTCATGATTCTTATTGATGATTACTCTAGGATGATCTGGGTTACTTTCTTAAGGGAGAAATCTGAAGCTCTAGAAAATTTCAACATCTTTAAGACTATGGTTGAGATAGAGACAGGTCTAAATATTAAGTGTTTGAGATTAGATAGAGGTGGTGAATTTACTTTTGGTGAGTTTAATTCTTTTTGTGAAGAACATGGGATAAAGAGACAATTATTTGAACAATGGACCCCTCAATAGAATGGAATTGTGGAAAGGAAGAATAGGATAGTTCAAGATGCTACGAGAACTATGATGTTGGAATGAAATGTCCCTCATATCCATTGGAGAGAAGCTATGAGTATTGTTTTTTATATCCTTAACCAGGTACAAATCAAAGGTAATACTGATAAGACACCTTTTGAGCTATGGTTTGGTCATAAGCCTACTACTAGATATTTCAAAATATTTTGGAGTAAATGCTATATCAAGAGAGATGAAGATCTAGGAAATTTTGATGCTAGAAGTGATGAAGGAATCTTTCTTGGTTATTGGCCTACTAGTGCTACAACAAGATATTGAAGAAAATTGTTGAAAGTGAAAATGTTAAGTTTCATGAAGACATTGCTAGACCCTCTAGTATCTGTGGATATGATTCTAATGATCAGAATGATAGTACAAACAAGAGTCAAAATTCAAATCAAGTTCAGATCATTCTAGTGAATCAAGAAGATCAAGAAGAAGAGACTAGTGAAAGTACAAAAGAGAGACCACAACAGCTTGAAATTCAAGAACACTCTAAGACTCCAAGGTATGTGAGATTAAATCATTCAGGAAATTAGATTATGGGAGATAAGAACAAAGGTGTCTAGACTAGGAGAAGAATTATAGAAGAATACTATTTAATTTCAAAGTTTGAGCCAAGTAATGGTATCAGAGCAAAGGATTCACAACTCAACCTTCCATTTAATTGAAAACTTTCATAAAATTATTCATCTCAAACAATGATTAAGTGCATTCTAGATCATAGTGTAATCATTCTCACAACAACCCACAATTCAATGCAACAAACTGTCATTAATAACTTCCATAAAAAAAAATAATGAAGCCAATCCATTCGGTGAGATTTAAGATAAAATAATTATAGATCCTCGTTCCAATTTTTATGAAGATCCAATGGTCGAAACTAAATTTATTGCATTTTTACCAAAATTGCAAACCCTAGGCAATGTTTAAACCTGCCCTCACCAAAATAGTCATATCTTCCACAAAACTCAATAAAATTCAATGAGACAAAAATAATTGGAAACTAGAAATAGAGATATTTCCATCCGTATATGATAATCCATTATTTGAATCCATACCAATCCATACAAATGACAACTTCAACCTGAAAACAATGTAGAAATCATAAAATGCACACCAAACTTGAGGTTGCCATTTACCAAACTTCACAAATAATGTCTCCAACCCTCCAATTCGAGTTTTGGAGGGTGTAATTATAAATTTCCAACCAAAACAAACTATTTTCAACCACCTTTTAACTAGTTTGTTGAAAAAACACCTTAATGACATTTTTGACAAGTTGCTTGACAACTTTCTTGAGCAACTTTTACAATTTTTTACAATATGGAACAACTTTAAACATTATTTGAAAAATGAATTCCAATATGAATTACTAAGAATAAAACACCTATAAAATGGTTTTATAAACCTTATTATAAGACCCAATACACAAAATAGAGAAACTATTTACAAATGGCTTCATGGAGGCTTGAAAGCAACTTGGTGCTCCTGCACCAATGAAGCATGCAAAGATGAACACTGGATTGAAGAAATGAAAGAAGAACTACAAAAAATTGAGAAGAATAATACATGGATTCTTGTTCCTAGACCTAAAGAGAAAAATGTAATTGAAACTAAATGGGTTTGTAAAACAAGATGAATGAACAAGGTGAAGCTATTAGAAACAAAGCGAGACTAGTATGTAAGGGATACTCTCAGATGGAAGGTATTGACTTTGAATAAAATTTTGCTCATGTTGCTAGAATTGAAGTTGTGAGATTGTTTTCATGCTTATGTTGCTTACCAAAACTATTTTTTTTATCACATGGATATCAAATCGGCATTTCTAAATGGTGAATTAGAAGAAGAGGTGTATATTGAGCAACCTGATGAAATTCAATTGATTGATCAAGGAGATATGGGTTTTCAGTTGAAGAAAGAATTGTATGGACTCAAGAAAGCCCCTAGAGCTTGGTATGCCAGATTAGATAAATACATGCTGAAGCTTGGATTTAACAAAGGTATTGTTGATAGTAATTTGTATTTCAAGATTGATGATTATAAATATCTATTTGTGGAAGTCTTTGTTGATGATATCATTTTTGGAGGAGATGATGGTTTGTGCATGAAGTTTGCTAATGAGATGCAAAATGATTTTGAGATGTCGATGATTGGAGAGTTGAAATTATTTTTGGGATTGCAAATTACTCAAGTGGATAAAGGGGTATTTATATCTCTATCCAAGTATGTGAGAGAATTGATAAATAAGTTTGGTATGGAATATTCAAAACCAATCGGTACACCCATGGTGATCGGATGCAAGTTGACACAAGATGATGATTCTCCAAAGGAAAATCAGACTAGATATTCATCAATGATTGGTGGACTATTGTATTTGACTCAAACTAGACCTGATATCATGAATGTTGTATGAATTGTTGCTAGATCTCAAGTTGATCCTAAGGAATCTCATGTGACTACTGTGAAGAGAATTTTTAGATACTTGAAGGGAACAATTGATTCTGGCCTATGGTGTCCTAAAGATGATCTCACTTTAAGTAACTTTACTAATGCTGATTGGGCAAGAGATGTGAATGACTAGAAAATTACTAGTGGTGGCACATTTTTCTTGGGAAAGAAGTCGATTTCATGGCTAAGCAAAAAGTAGAATGTTGTTTCCTTATCTATTGCAGAGGAAAAATATATTGCTACTGCTAACAATTGTACTCAAGTATTATGGATGAAACATATGTTGAAAGATATCAAAGTTGTGTATGATGAACCTATTGCCACATTTTGTGATCACTCAAGTGCTATAAACATTTCTAAGAATCTGGTGCTGCATTCAAAGACCAAGCATATATCTATCAAGTACCACTTTTTGAGAGACAAAGTGAGTGATAAGGAAGTCAGACTGGAGTATGTTCCTGCTAAGGAACAAATTTTAGACATATTTACTAAGCCTTTTCCTAAAGATAATTTTGAGTATCTTAGAGGGAAGTTAGGGGTGATTACCCCTCCTAATCAGAACTAAGATGCATAGTCTTTGCATCAGTCTATACATTCATAGTCATATTTTGATCTGGATTGATGTTGTGGTGGCTGCTACTCAGGGGGAGTAGTTAGATGATTCAGATATGTTGTTTAGATCTTGTGTACATTTTCTATTGATGTCAAATGGGGAGAAGAGTAATGTGAAAACTATGGAAGAGCTGAAATAAAGGGGGAGAAGAACAATGCCAACTAAGGGTGAGAAGAGTAATGTGTAAAGGGGGGATTGTTGGAAGAAGATTTTGTTGCGTTGATGGTGCTTTTTTAACATCGCGTGTTTCCATCAATACCAAAGGGGGAGATTGTTGGATGTTGTGGTTGTGTTGTTGATATGTGGTTCTAATTGATGTCAACACTATCAGCATTAATGTATTTAAGACTGTATATGTCAAGAATATTGAGAAAATTGTAATAAAATTTGTTATAGGTTGTTTATGAAGTAGTGAAGATTAGTATGCTAGAAAGTTCAATTTGTTCATAACTAGATGTTACAGATTAAAGGGTTTGTTCTCAAGCCTATCTAGTTTCCACTTCAAAATTTTTAGAAGCGCCCATGAAGATTTGAGCAAGTTATAAGTCTCTATTTTTTGATAGCTATTATGTTATTGCAAATGGTGTCCATGGAAGAAGATAATGTGATTCTGGTAATCTGATTTGTTGTGTTTTATCATGTGGTGTTCATGAACATTTCTAGATCATATTATATCTGTGCTACATGTTTGCATTGATCATTATGCTCGCGATATAATATTTTCTCTTGTGTGTTCATGTTTTTTATGTTCATGGCTGACAAGGTGTTTGAAGCATGTTGTGGATCTTTGAGGAAGAATATTTCAAGGTTTTTTGTGTTCAAGGACATTGTTTTAGGTCTCTAATATGTTGTGGCTGGTCTTGGTCGATGCACATTGATAATTTTTATTGTTTTGGGCTGACAATTTGCATTCATTTTATTATTGTGTTGAAGCCAAGATAAAGCAATGTAATTTATTTTTGTGCATATATATAAGTGATTTTTTATCTCATTTGAGACATGTATGATGTGAAGTGTGTGAGTGCTATGTGTGAATAAGGTTCAGATCATTCGAAGGAAGATCAAAGTGTGAAGGAGAGTGAAAGAAAGTGAAGAAGTGTTGATGTGCTTAACCGAAACTGTACTCAGGCATTAGTAGATGCTACTTTCTTAGTTCAAATTCATCAGATGGATTTAATCTTAGTATTTTATGTAAGATAGTGAACCTTCATTTGAGCAGTGAGCTCTAGGTAGTGCACCTGAATGCATGTGCATTCCTCATATATTTTTTCTTATTATTTTCATAGGGTATAGCTTGTGGATTAACGTCCACTGTGGTTTTTCCCCTAATAGGGTTTCCATGCAAAAATCATGTTGTTATGTGTGTTTCTGATGTGTTGTTGATTCATGCTTTTACTATTATTAATCAAATCAAAGATTAAAGATTAATAAGTTTAATAAGTTTGAAATTATGAGACAAATCATTCACCAGCCCCTCTCAGTTGTCCTCCCTTGTGTTGCCAACAATTACTACTTTCATAGTGAATATCCTGAATTTCTCATTTTCTAAGATAGTGGATATGTTCTATGCATTACTATTTTTTTCTTGATAGTTGCACAAACAATGGAGTTGCTTTGTTAATTAGGTATATGGTTTGTATGTTCCAGAGTTTACCTATAGTAAATTTTAATGTGGAAATTAGGAGTATAGGGAAATCAACATCTACATATCCTACAAAGGCAATAAGTATTACTTTGGATACATGGAATCTTGATGTAGTGATAACTATGTTCATGTAAAAGTTCATAGTCTTATGGCATCCATTACAAAGTGTTGATTTGATACTTGATGCTTGTCTAAGTTGTAAAAAATAATAGGATTTTTAGTGATATTTGTACTGGTATTGATACTTGCTCATTCATATCATCATGGTTTTGATGCAAAGTTTCTTGGATAAGGATTGTCATTATGTCTACATGATCACAATTTTGATATTAGTCTCAGACCATCAAATGGAAGTGGTGACATATATCAATGACAAAGAGGTTTATATTCATTACAAAGACATGATTGATTGATTCCTTTCATAAACTATGATTTAATTAATACTTGATAACCCATGTATCTTGTTAGAATTAGATATTAGTGGCTTATATATATACTTGTCTCTAATAAGTAATTAATGTCTTATCAACTTTCATTGGTAAGCTATTAAAATCTTGTTGCATTCATAGTATATAAGTTATTAATGATCTATTGCATATAAGGTTCATGTGTTTCAAGCACTAAATGTTGAATAAGAAACACTTTAGGAATAATAATTTCTATTAAAATTAGTTTGGAAATGATATTTGGTTGAGGATTTATATGGCAGTTTGACATGACTACTTGTTAGAGCTATTGGTGTTGAGATTGGAAATCATTGATATTGGAATTTACATATTTGTTTGAAATAATTCATTGGTATATTCCTATATTGATGTGGAATTCATGATATATTCTTGACCTTGACATATAATTTCATATTTGATAGACAAATATATGTAAGGAAACTCAGGTGCGGAAACAACTTCCTACACTAATCTCTAAAGGAAAGTATTGTGCAAATTCTTTTAAATCCTTACAATTTCAGATTCGTTAACTACTTTAACAAAGATATTTCAGCCATATACCATGCATACAGAAAAAAGAGAATGACACAATGATTTACCCTGGGGAAAACCTTTCGGTAAAAAACCCCAGCACTCCAAAACCTGCACAATGTATTATCTTCAACACAACGGTTACAACACACTTGCAATGCAAGTTCTTTCAGGAGACAATCGACACTCAAAGACAAATCCAGTAGCACGAAATCATACCAACAATACACTCTTTTCCTATCACAACCTGTAACCCTAAAAAATGCTTATATCATGCGCTTTCCTTTTTAGGGAAACTTCCAAAGATAGTCGTATTAGGGTTTTACCCCACTATCGTGGAAGAGTGTACAGTACTCAACTTTATCAATTTCTACATGTCTTGCATGTCTTCACCCGTCATTGAATCTTCTAGAAATAGCTTTTATGTGTCACAAGAATCCGTCATAACTATTTCAGCCATGATCTCCTTACACACAATTCAAGATGCCGACACATCAAGTGGAGTGATACATCAACATGCCAACTAGACATGTACACTCACACTTAATTACATTATTTGCAAGAAATAATTTTTACAAAACAAATAATAAGAATAGGAATTATCCAAAGTTGAGACACCTTATTCCTAACATTCTCCCACTTGTCAAACACCTTGTAAGAGCAATAGGAACATAACAGGAACTAACTACTATAGGCCAAAAGGCCCATAGACTCCGAACACCATCTGAACTTCACAGTGCCCACTAGTTTCGTTAATGCATTTGCAACATTCTTCACAGTATCTACGTTCTCCAAATTTACCTTTCCATCTTCCACCATATCTCTCACAAAGTGAAACTGCACATCAATGTGCTTCGTTCTGGAATGGAAAGTTGGATTCTTCGCAAGGCAAATAGCGCTCTGACTATCACACCAAATAGTAATATGTTCTGCACCAACACCAACATCAGAACACAATCTCCTAAGCCAAATGGCTTCCTTACAAGCATGAGTAGCAGCCATGTACTCAGATTTTGTAGTGGACAAAGCAACCACAGGTTGTCGCTGACTCATCCAACTGATGGCACCACCAAACATAGTGAACACATGAGCACTGGTGGATCTCCTATTGTTAATATCACCTGCCCAATCTGAATCCACAAACCCACGAATACAAACTGAATGTGGAGATTTAGAAGAGTTACCATGGTAACATATGGAGTAATCTGATGTACCCCTCAAATATCTAAATACTCGCTTAATTGCATCCCAATGTACCTGTCCAGGGTTAGCCATAAACCGACTCAGGACTCCCACTACTTGGGCAATGTCTGGTCTAGTACAGACCATAGCATACATAAGACTGCCAATTGCACTAGCATAAGGTACTCTACTCATGTCCTCCACCTCACTAGGAGATTTTGGACAATCATCTATAGATAACTTTGTTCCTACTGAAATAGGAACACTTAGTGGTCTACAACCTACCATGTTGAACCTGTCCAATATAGACTTCACATACTTACTCTGACTCAACCAAAGTTTTCTATTAGACCTGTCTCTATTGATTTCCATACCCAAGATGTACCTTGCTTCCCCAAGATCTTTCATCTCAAACTATCCTGACAATTGAGATTTAAAATCAGAAATCATACCCTTACCCTTCCCAAACAGCAACATATCATCAACATATAATGCAACAATAAGAAGGCGATCATTTTCAACTCTGAAATAAACACAATGATCTGATTTCGATCTTACAAATCCAATTGACAACACAAAGGCATCAAACTTAAGGTACCACATCCTAGGAGATTGCTTCAAACCATATAGAGATTTCTTTAATCTGCAAACTAAGGATTCTTTACCTTTAACAATGTAGTGCTCAGGCTGTGACATATAAATCTCTTCCTCCAAATCACCATGAAGGAAAGCTGTCTTCACATCCATCTGTTCTATCTCTAAATCATATGATGCAACAAGAGATAACATAAATCTAATGGATGTCAACTTTGCAACAGGAGAGAATATTTCACCATAATCTATTCCCTCTACCTGTGAATACCCCTTTGCAACCAATCTAGCTTTGTACCTTTCAACACTGCCATCTGCACAGAATTTCTTCTTGAACACCCATTTACAGCCAACAGATTTTCTCCCTTTAGGCAAAGGTACAAGGTCCCAAGTTTTGTTTTTCTCCAATGAAGCCATCTCATCATCCATAGCCTCAATCCAGGAACCTGCATCTTCCATGCCCAAAGCCTCTTTCACAGATCTAGGCTCATCAGTGTTAGTAATCAAAGCAAAAGCACAACTAGAATCTAACATAGAATAACCAAACCTTTCTGGTTGCTTTCTTTCTCTCATGGATCTCCTCAAGGGCTGAGGTTGAGGTTGTTCTTCCTCTTCTTCCAAACTATCAGAGCTGCTAGAGCTCTCCTCATCATTAGACCCAACATGGTCTCTCTGTTCAGTCTTCTCAGGGGTAGGAGGAAACTGAACAACATCTTTTTCCTTTTCTTTTTCATCTGGTTGTAGCACAATAGGAGAAGATGTTAGCTCTCTGAAAATAACATTTCTACTATGCAACACCTTACTAGTCACAAGATCCCAAAGCTTGTATCCTTTCACACCAACACTGTATCCGATGAAAATACATTTGACAGCTTTGTTTTCCAACTTAGATCTTTTCTCCTTTGGAATATGTGCATAAGCTTCACAACCAAAAACATGAAGATGTCTAATTGAAGGCTTCTTACCAGACCACACCTCCATGGGTGTCTTACAAACAAGAGCTGATGTAGGAGATCTGTTAACCAGATAGCAAGCAGTGGCCACAGCTTCGGCCCAAAACCTTTGTTCTAAACTAGCTCCACTAAGCATACTCCTAGCCTTCTCCATCAGTGTCCTGTTCATTCTCTTTGCAACTCCATTTTGCTGTGGGGTGTAAGGAGTTGTCTTATGTCTCTCGATTCCTTGTTCTTTACAAAACTGTTCAAACTCTATGGAACAAAACTCACCACCATTATCAATTCTCACACACTTGATTCTTTTACCAGTCTGATTCTCCATGAGAGCCTTAAATTCCTTGAACCGACTGAAAACCTGTGTCTTACTTTTCAGGAAATATATCCAAGTCCTTCTACTGTAATCATCTATAAAAGATACAAAATATACAGAACTGGAGATAGAAGGAACTTTTACAGGACCAAATACATCAGAATGAATAAGATCCAAAAGTCTAGAAGACTTGTGAGTACTGGAGTAGAACTAAACATGATTTTGCTTACCATAAACACAGTGTTCACAGAAATCGAATTTGAGATTACAATCATTTAGCCCCTGGACGAGATTTTTAGTTTTCAAGGTCCTAAGACCCTTCTCACCAATGTGGCCAAATCTCATATGCCACAACATTGTCTTTTCTACAGGAAGCTTTCCTTCCAAAGTGTTTGCACCCTTAGGTACACTTACTGCACTGCCATTGGAACCCATTGCCACAGTCTTCTTTACTGTTCGTTCAGATGGTGGGGATGAAGTGACAGCCGCTCTCTTCTTTGAAACAAAAGAATTATTGCACTGAGCAATGCATGCATCAACCTGAAACAAAGTACCTCTCTTAGTACCTTTAGTGAGCACCATAGAACCTCTCATCATCTTGCATCCATCTTTCAAAAAGACAACTTGCACACCTACATCATTCAGCATACTTACAGATAATAGGTTTCGTGCCAAACCCGGAATGTGCATAACTCCGTTGATTCCCTTTACTCGTCCATCAGGAAATTGGATAGTGACTCTTCCACATCCAACTATCTTTAGGTGAGAATCATCACCCAAGTACACCTTTCCACCATCAAACTCTTCATATTTTGAGAACCGGTTTCGATGAGAGGTCATGTGAAAAGAAGCACCCGAGTTTACCAACCACACATCATCAAATGCATGGGCTGCCAAAGCTGCAATAAAAGCATCTCCATCTTCTTGAGATTTTTTGGAAGCTGAATTTGAGCCTTTCTTCTTCTTCTTCGGTTCTTTGTAGTCCCTCTGGAAGTGCCCAGATTTATCACAGTTCCAACATTTCGCCTTGGACTTTCCAGGAGTCTTAGAACTCCCATGGGATTTGGATCTGCCCTTCTTTGACTTATTGTCATTCTGTTTTCCGTTGTCGTTGGATCTCCCACGAATAGCAAGGGCTTCCTTAGACGAATCCAAAGTCTTTCTTTGCATCTCCTCAGATAGCAGCGAAGACACCACATCATCCATATGGAATGTGACTATAGTACTTCTGAGAGCCATCACAAGATGGTCCCACGAATCTGGCAAGGAACAAAGCAGGGTCATACATCGATCCTCCTCCTTGATCTTGGCACCAGATGATGCCAACTGTGCAATCAATAAATTGAATGCATTGAGATGATCAGTTATGGATCCACCTTCCTCCATTCTTAAAGAATACAACTTCTTTCTCAGGAACAACTTATTCACCAGAGATTTGGCCTGATACATAGACCCAAGCCATTTCCACAAAGAATTTGCAGTAGTCTCATCAAGAACATTCAGAAGAATGACATCTGCTAGACAAAGTCTGATGAGACCCTTAGCCTTCTGATCCTTGATGTCCCAATCCACTTGAGATATCACTATAGGTCTCACATCAAGTGAAGTAGCCTCCCATAGATCGCAGTCTTCAAGCATGTCTTCCATCTTGAGTTTCCACAACTCGAAATTAGTGCCATTAAATTTCTCCACCTCTATTCTATTGTATGAGGAACTTTCCATCTCAATCTGCAAATAAGATTCAGAATGCTCTGCACAAAAAACTCCCACTCAACTTGAGATTAGCTCAAAAAACCCTACCCAACAACTAGGATCAAAAATTGATCAGGCTCTGATACCACTTGTAAGGAAACTCAGGTGTGGAAACAGCTTCCTACACTAATCTCTAAAGGAAAGTATTGTGCAAATTCTTTTAAATCCTTACAATTTTAGATTCATTAACTACTTTAACAAAGATATTTCAGCCATATACCATGCATATAGAAAAAAGAGAATGACACAATGATTTACCCTAGGGAAAACCTTTCGGTAAAAAACCCCAGCACTCCAAAACTTGCACAATGTATTATCTGCAACACAACGGTTACAACACACTTGCAATGCAAATTCTTTTAGGAGACAATCGACACTCAAAGACAAATCCAGTAGCACGAAATCATACCAACAATACACTCTTTTCCTATCATATTCTATAACCCTAAAAAATGCTTATATCATGCGCTTTCCTTTTTAGGGCAACTTCCAAAGATAGCCGTATTAGGGTTTTACCCCACTATCGTGGAAGAGTGTATAATACTCAGCTTTATCAATTGCCACGTCTTGCATGTCTTCACCCATCATTAAATCTTCTAGAAATAGCTCTTACGTGTCATAGGAATCGATCATAACTGTTTTAGCCATGATCTCCTTACACACAATTCAAGATGCCGACACATCAAGTGGAGTGATACATCAACATGCCAACTAGACATGTACACTCACACTTAATTACATTATTTGCAAGAAATAATTTTTACAAAACAAATAATAAGAATAGGAATTATCCAAGGTTGAGACACCTTATTCCTAACAATATATATATTATATACATATATATTTAAGTGATGTGAATGACAGTGTATTCAGGTATATGGATAGGTAAATTCAGATCCTGATTGGTATAACTAATTGGTACCCATTCACAGGGTAACTTGATTGGTGTGTGGTTTACATGTATTCTTTGATATGGTTGGTATTGACATGATTTGATTAGTTTTTGGCACTGATATGGAAATAAATCTTTAAGTTTACATGTGACATCTTTGCATATTTCAGTGATCATTCCTATTAACAATGTTGGTTGATATGAATGCATATGTTGGAACTTGGATAAGTAAAACTTCAATGTTTATGATTCTCTATAAGGATAGTAAGTTTGAAGCTTACACTTGGTTCACTTTATTTGATATTGATATTCAATTTTTTTGCAAGTTGGTAATGGACAATATGAGTTGGTTATGGCAAAAGAATAAGGGCTCTTAATTTGATATAGTTGGTAGTGCATTTAATAAGTGGTAACATTACACCATTTGACTTGAGTCAATTGGTACTTATTGTATAAATGAGTACTTATGATGAAGTTGGGACTTATCATCATATTTTTTCTATTTGGAAGTATGCAATTCAGTGATTGACATATTTATTGTGAATTCTTGTTTATTGTTTTGGTTCCTTCACAATACATACATATTGATAGTGATCTCATTTATATTGTGTTGTTTCTTTGGATACATCCATACTTCACAAGTGGTATGGATTGTTACATTTGTTAGTTTGTTGACTGTGGTTACACATTATGATTTTCTCCATGGTTTTTGAGTTGAATCAGAGGGAAATAACTATTTCACAATTTACTCAAGTTGATACAGGTTGTGTAGACGCTAAAAATTGGTCTAGGCCTATGAGTACCACTTTCGACATAATTTTCTAATGTCCATGGTCATGATTAAATAATTTTTATTATTTAATTATTTTTCTAAACACATATTTCCTCTATTAATTAAATAACCTTTTAATTATTTAATTAATTCATTATGACCCTTTATTCAATTTGATTAATTAAATAAATCATATTTATTTAATTATGTCGCTAAATAATTAATTCCCCTTCTTAATTAAATAGTTTATTATTTAATTACCCCTTTGTCATATTTCAACTATAATTAAATATTTATTATTTAATTATTCAATTAATCCTTTTCAACAGTCAATTAGATAAATTACATTATTTATTTAATTCATTCATTTTCAATTTTGAAGGTTGAATTAAATTAACATTTAATTCATAATTAATTGTTTTTATCACATTCTTCTTTCATCTAGTTATCTAATCACTCACTCACCCTCTGACTCAAGATCTATTTTCAATCCTTCCGTTATCTCCGGATTCGATATCTGATCATCTCTGCGAAAGGACTCTCTATCACAACCAGTGAGTTAACTAGTTCTAACTCATATGCATGAATGTGTTTATTAATTAAATATCTTTATTTAATTAATTAATTCATGTGTGCATTCAAACGGATTATTCTTCGAGTTATACATTTGTGTTTTTGATTCAAAGTCTATTTCTTCTATTTTCAAAGACTCTCAACTAAAGATTAAATTGATTATTTAATCTGGAACTCGTGTTCTTTCTATTTTCAAATAGTCTTGACACAAGATTAAGTTATTATTCTAATTTAATCTTTATCGTGCAAAATTTCCTAACTCGCGTTCTAACTGACACAAAAATGACATCACATGGCATTCATCAATCTCGATTGTTGATCTCTCTTTCAATCTGAGTCGATTGTTCAAAAACCCAATTTCTATAAATTGACCTATCATTATCATTATTCCTCCTCTTGAAATCAATAATTTTGAGAAGAACCTATTATCTTTGATATTTTGCTGAGACAATACATCCAGGTTATGCTTGCATCAATAATGAAAATTTGAGGGCAAGAATATTGAGACAACAAAATGGAGAAGGACAATCAAGATAATTTGAAGAAGTGGATGCATATTTGGTGAGACTGTTGTAAGAATTGGCTATGAAGGTAGCCACCCAAGATCTAGAGCCCTAATGGAAGCACAAGCATAAGAGAGATAGAAACAATATGACAAGAATAAATTGTATTATGCCAATAATGCATATAGAAATAATGTATGTATCAATGTACAAATGTAGTAGAGACCCCTTGGCTATATAGCCAAGGTGAGAACATAGGAGGGCATAAGATTATGACAAGTGTCGTAATCTTATGACATGAGACAACTATGAAAAGCTATCATTCCACCTAAAATGGAAAGGTGATAATGTGATAACCACCACAAATAGTGGATCTACCACAAAAGGTGGAACCTTAATCACATGATGTGTCCACGAAAGGTGGAAATGATAAAGTGATAACATGATAAGTCCACCAAAGGTGGAAAATCTCCAACAACTCCTATGTGGTCCCTAAGTAAACTTAACTAAGGTGTAATGATGACCTAGGACAAGGTACAAAACAATTAATTACACCAACACCCCCCCTTAAGTGCAACTTAGGGAGAATGTACACAAAAGTAAACAATGCAAGATGGGTCCTGACAACTAGGCCATGTTAGGTACCCATGTAAAAATGCAATGCAATCTCTCATAAAGTGGAGAAAAGGAGAAAACCACGTGGGAAAAAACTCCCCCCCAAAAGAGAGATGAAAACAAGAGAAAATGCTCTCAAATGTATGAGAAGGACAAAACCCCTAGAAGAGGAAAAAGGCCCCCCCATAAGAGAGAATGAAGAAGTCAAGTGATCCCCTCAGATGAAACATC
>CM021102.1:814653414-814680512 GCA_007115665.2 Sequoiadendron giganteum
TCAACCCTCAACCCTTAAACCCTAATCCCTCAACCCCCGACCCTTAAAACCTAATCCCTCAACCCTTATACCCTTGTAATCCCTCAACCCTTATACCCTCATAATCCCTCAACCCTCAACCCCTATACCCTCTTAATCCCTCAACCCTCAACCCTTTACCCTTAAACCCTAATCCCTCAACCCTCACCCTCAATCCTTAACCCTTAATCCCTAAACCATCTACTTCAGAGAGAGAGAGGGAGAGGTTGTGGGAGGAACATACTTGAGAGAGAGGGATAGGGAGAGAGAGAGAGAGAGAGAGAGAGAGGGAGTGAGGGAGGGAGGGAGTGGAAGAGACATAGAGGGAGTCACTGTGAGAGGGAGAGGGTGTAGGAGGGGAGACTTGACAAAGAGAGAGAGAAATATGGGGTAGGACAAAGATACTTGAGAGAGAGAAAGAGGGAGAGGGGGTGGGAGGGAGAGACCTGAGAGAGAGGGAGAGAGATAGAGTGGGAGAGAGTGAGAGATGCAAAACTCAGTGTGAGAGCGGCTTCTACTAATCTCTTAAGGAAAGTATGGTGCAAATTCGTTTTAAACCCTTACAATTTCAGATTAGTTAATCTACTTAACAAAGATATTGCAGCAATATACCATACATACAGAAAATGAAGAATGACACAATGATTTACCCTGGGGAAAACCTTTCGGTAAAAAACCCCAGCACTCCAAAACTTGCACAATGTATTATCTTCAACACAACGGTTACAACACACTTGCAATGCAAGTTCTTTTAGGAGATTTCCAACTCTTGAAGACAAAATGCGGCAGCATGAAAAAACGTTCCAACAATACACTCACATCACAAATCTTCGCAACCCTAAAAAGCGCTTATATCATGCGCTTCCCTTTTAGGGCAACTTCCGAAGATAACTGTATTAGGGTTTTACCATTCTCAACTTTATCAATTGCCACATGTCTTCACACATCATTGAATCTTCGGACATAGCTCTTACGTGTCATAGGAATCGTCATAGCCGTTTCAGCCATGATCTCCTTACACACAATTCAAGATGCCGACACATCAAGTGGAGTGACACATCAACATGCCAACTAGACATGTACACTCACACTTTATTACATTATTTGCAAGAAATACTTTTTACAAAACAAATAATAAGAATAGGAATTATCCAAGGTTGAGACACCTTATTCCTAACATTCTCCCACTTGTCGAACACCTTGTAAGAGCAATAGGAACATAACAGGAATTAACCGCTATAGGCCACAAGGCCCATAGACTCCAAACACCATCTGAACTTCACAGTGCCCACTGGTTTCGTTAATGCATCTGCAACATTCTTCACAGTATCTACCTTCTCCAAATTTATCTTTCCATCTTCCACCATATCTCTCACAAAGTGAAACTGCACATCAATGTGCTTCATTCTGGCATGGAACGTTGGATTCTTCGCAAGGCAAATAGCACTCTGACTGTCACACCAAATAGTAATCTGTTCTGCATCAACACCAACATCAGAACACAATCTCCTAAGCCAAATGGCTTCCTTACAAGCATGAGTAGCAGCCATGTACTCAGCTTTTGTAGTGGACAAAGCAACCACAGGTTGTCGCTTACTCATCCAACTGATGGCACCACCAAACATAGTGAAAACATAAGCACTGGTGGATCTCCTGCTGTTAATATCACCTGCCCAATCTGAATCCACAAATCCACGAATACAAACTGAATGTGGAGATCCAGAAGAGTTACCATGGTAACATATGGAGTAATCTGATGTACCCCTCAAATATCTAAATACTCGCTTAACTGCATCCCAATGTACCCGTCCAGGGTTAGCCATAAACCGGCTTAGGACTCCCACTGCTTGGGCAATGTCTGGTCTAGTACAGACCATAGCATACATAAGACTGCCAACTGCACTAGCAGAAGGTACTCTACTCATGTCCTCCACCTCACTAGGAGATTTTGGACAATCATCTACAGATAA
This sequence comes from Sequoiadendron giganteum, assembly GCA_007115665.2. Lineage (NCBI taxonomy): Eukaryota > Viridiplantae > Streptophyta > Pinopsida > Cupressales > Cupressaceae > Sequoiadendron > Sequoiadendron giganteum. The sequence continues at coordinate 814,655,403 of CM021102.1, forward strand.
CTTTGTTCCCATTGAAGCAGGAACACATAGTGGTCTACAATCTGCCATGCTGAACCTGTCCAACACAGACTTCACATACTTACTCTGACTCAACCAGAGTTTTCTGTTAGACCTGTCTCTACTGATTTCCATACCCAAGATGTGCCTTGCTGCCCCAAGATCTTTCATCTCAAACTGTGCTGACAACTGAGATTTAAAATCAGAAATCATACCCTTACCCTTCCCAAACAGCAACATATCATCAACATATAATGCAACAATAAGAATGCGATCATTTTCAACTCTGAAATAAACACAATGATCTGATTTCGATCTTACAAATCCAATTGACAACACAAAGGCATCAAACTTAAGGTACCACATCCTAGGAGATTGCTTCAAACCATATAGAGATTTCTTTAATCTGCAAGCTAAGGATTCTTTACCTTTAACAATGTAGTGCTCAGGCTGTGACATATAAATCTCTTCCTCTGAATCACCATGAAGGAAAGCTGTCTTCACATCCATCTGTTCTATCTCTAAATCATATGATGCAACAAGAGATAACATAAATCTAATGGATGTCAACTTTGCAACAGGAGAGAATATTTCACCACAATCTATTCCCTCTACCTGTGAGTACCCCTTTGCAACCAATCTAGCTTTGTACCTTTCAACACTGCCATCTACACAGAATTTCTTCTTAAACACCCATTTACAGCCAACAAATTTTCTCCCTTTAGGAAAAGGTACAAGGTCCCAAGTTTTGTTTTTCTCTAATGAAGCCATCTCATCATCCATAGCCTCAATCTAGGAACCTGCATCTTCCATGCCCAAAGCCTCTTTCACAAATCTAGGCTCATCAGTGTTAGTAATCAAAGCAAAAGCACAACTAGAATCTAACATAGAATAACCAAACCTTTTTGGTTTCTTTGATTCTCTCATGGATCTCCTCAAGGGCTGAGGTTGAGGTTGTTCTTCCTCTTCTTCCAAACTATTAGAGCTGCTAAAGCTCTCCTCATCATTAGACCCAACATGGTCTCTCTGTTCAGTCTTCTCAGGGGTAGGAGGAAACTGAACAACATCTTTTTCCTTTTCTTTTTCATCTGGTTGTAGCACAATAGGAGAAGATGTTAGCTCTCTGAAAATAACATTTCTACTATGCAACACCTTACTAGTCACAAGATCCCAAAGCTTGTATCCTTTCACACCAACACTGTATCCGATGAAAATACATTTGACAGCTTTGTTTTCCAACTTAGATCTTTTCTCCTTTGGAATATGTGCATAAGCTTCACAACCAAAAACATGAAGATGTCTAATTGAAGGCTTCTTACCAGACCACACCTCCATGGGTGTCTTACAAACAAGAGCTGATGTAGGAGATCTGTTAACCAGATAGCAAGCAGTGGCCACAGCTTCGGCCCAAAACCTTTGTTCTAAACTAGCTCCACTAAGCATACTCCTAGCCTTCTCCATCAGTGTCCTGTTCATTCTCTTTGCAACTCCATTTTGCTGTGGGGTGTAAGGAGTTGTCTTATGTCTCTCGATTCCTTGTTCTTTACAAAACTGTTCAAACTCTATGGAACAAAACTCACCACCATTATCAATTCTCACACACTTGATTCTTTTACCAGTCTGATTCTCCATGAGAGCCTTAAATTCCTTGAACCGACTGAAAACCTGTGTCTTACTTTTCAGGAAATATATCCAAGTCCTTCTACTGTAATCATCTATAAAAGATACAAAATATACAGAACTGGAGATAGAAGGAACTTTTACAGGACCAAATACATCAGAATGAATAAGATCCAAAAGTCTAGAAGACTTGTGAGTACTGGAGTAGAACTAAACATGATTTTGCTTACCATAAACACAGTGTTCACAGAAATCGAATTTGAGATTACAATCATTTAGCCCCTGGACGAGATTTTTAGTTTTCAAGGTCCTAAGACCCTTCTCACCAATGTGGCCAAATCTCATATGCCACAACATTGTCTTTTCTACAGGAAGCTTTCCTTCCAAAGTGTTTGCACCCTTAGGTACACTTACTGCACTGCCATTGGAACCCATTGCCACAGTCTTCTTTACTGTTCGTTCAGATGGTGGGGATGAAGTGACAGCCGCTCTCTTCTTTGAAACAAAAGAATTATTGCACTGAGCAATGCATGCATCAACCTGAAACAAAGTACCTCTCTTAGTACCTTTAGTGAGCACCATAGAACCTCTCATCATCTTGCATCCATCTTTCAAAAAGACAACTTGCACACCTACATCATTCAGCATACTTACAGATAATAGGTTTCGTGCCAAACCCGGAATGTGCATAACTCCGTTGATTCCCTTTACTCGTCCATCAGGAAATTGGATAGTGACTCTTCCACATCCAACTATCTTTAGGTGAGAATCATCACCCAAGTACACCTTTCCACCATCAAACTCTTCATATTTTGAGAACCGGTTTCGATGAGAGGTCATGTGAAAAGAAGCACCCGAGTTTACCAACCACACATCATCAAATGCATGGGCTGCCAAAGCTGCAATAAAAGCATCTCCATCTTCTTGAGATTTTTTGGAAGCTGAATTTGAGCCTTTCTTCTTCTTCTTCGGTTCTTTGCAGTCCCTCCGGAAGTGCCCAGATTTATCACAGTTCCAACATTTCGCCTTGGACTTTCCAGGAGTCTTAGAACTCCCATGGGATTTGGATCTGCCCTTCTTTGACTTATTGTCATTCTGCTTTCCTTTGTCGTTGGATCTCCCGCGAACAGCAAGGGCTTCCTTAGACGAATCCGAAGTCTTTCTTCGCATCTCCTCAGACAGCAGCGAAGACACCACATCATCCATATGGAATGTGACTATAGTACTTCCGAGAGCCATCACAAGATGGTCCCACGAATCCGGCAAGGAACAAAGCAGGGTCATACATCGATCCTCCTCCTCAATCTTGGCACTAGATGATGCCAACTGTGCAATCAATAAATTGAATGCATTGAGATGATCAGTTATGGATCCACCTTCCTCCATTCTTAAAGAATACAACTTCTTTCTCAGGAACAACTTATTCACCAGAGATTTGGCCTGATACATAGACCCAAGCCATTTCCACAAAGAATTTGCAGTAGTCTCATCAAGAACATTCAGAAGAATGACATCTGCTAGACAAAGTCTGATGAGACCCTTAGCCTTCTGATCCTTGATGTCCCAATCCACTTGAGATATCACTATAGGTCTCACATCAAGTGAAGTAGCCTCCCATAGATCGCAGTCTTCAAGCATGTCTTCCATCTTGAGTTTCCACAACTCGAAATTAGTGCCATTAAATTTCTCCACCTCTATTCTATTGTATGAGGAACTTTCCATCTCAATCTGCAAATAAGATTCAGAATGCTCTGCACAAAAAACTCCCACTCAACTTGAGATTAGCTCAAAAAACCCTACCCAACAACTAGGATCAAAAATTGATCAGGCTCTGATACCACTTGTAAGGAAACTCAGGTGTGGAAACAGCTTCCTACACTAATCTCTAAAGGAAAGTATTGTGCAAATTCTTTTAAATCCTTACAATTTTAGATTCATTAACTACTTTAACAAAGATATTTCAGCCATATACCATGCATATAGAAAAAAGAGAATGACACAATGATTTACCCTAGGGAAAACCTTTCGGTAAAAAACCCCAGCACTCCAAAACTTGCACAATGTATTATCTGCAACACAACGGTTACAACACACTTGCAATGCAAATTCTTTTAGGAGACAATCGACACTCAAAGACAAATCCAGTAGCACGAAATCATACCAACAATACACTCTTTTCCTATCATATTCTATAACCCTAAAAAATGCTTATATCATGCGCTTTCCTTTTTAGGGCAACTTCCAAAGATAGCCGTATTAGGGTTTTACCCCACTATCGTGGAAGAGTGTATAATACTCAGCTTTATCAATTGCCACGTCTTGCATGTCTTCACCCATCATTAAATCTTCTAGAAATAGCTCTTACGTGTCATAGGAATCGATCATAACTGTTTTAGCCATGATCTCCTTACACACAATTCAAGATGCCGACACATCAAGTGGAGTGATACATCAACATGCCAACTAGACATGTACACTCACACTTAATTACATTATTTGCAAGAAATAATTTTTACAAAACAAATAATAAGAATAGGAATTATCCAAGGTTGAGACACCTTATTCCTAACAATATATATATTATATACATATATATTTAAGTGATGTGAATGACAGTGTATTCAGGTATATGGATAGGTAAATTCAGATCCTGATTGGTATAACTAATTGGTACCCATTCACAGGGTAACTTGATTGGTGTGTGGTTTACATGTATTCTTTGATATGGTTGGTATTGACATGATTTGATTAGTTTTTGGCACTGATATGGAAATAAATCTTTAAGTTTACATGTGACATCTTTGCATATTTCAGTGATCATTCCTATTAACAATGTTGGTTGATATGAATGCATATGTTGGAACTTGGATAAGTAAAACTTCAATGTTTATGATTCTCTATAAGGATAGTAAGTTTGAAGCTTACACTTGGTTCACTTTATTTGATATTGATATTCAATTTTTTTGCAAGTTGGTAATGGACAATATGAGTTGGTTATGGCAAAAGAATAAGGGCTCTTAATTTGATATAGTTGGTAGTGCATTTAATAAGTGGTAACATTACACCATTTGACTTGAGTCAATTGGTACTTATTGTATAAATGAGTACTTATGATGAAGTTGGGACTTATCATCATATTTTTTCTATTTGGAAGTATGCAATTCAGTGATTGACATATTTATTGTGAATTCTTGTTTATTGTTTTGGTTCCTTCACAATACATACATATTGATAGTGATCTCATTTATATTGTGTTGTTTCTTTGGATACATCCATACTTCACAAGTGGTATGGATTGTTACATTTGTTAGTTTGTTGACTGTGGTTACACATTATGATTTTCTCCATGGTTTTTGAGTTGAATCAGAGGGAAATAACTATTTCACAATTTACTCAAGTTGATACAGGTTGTGTAGACGCTAAAAATTGGTCTAGGCCTATGAGTACCACTTTCGACATAATTTTCTAATGTCCATGGTCATGATTAAATAATTTTTATTATTTAATTATTTTTCTAAACACATATTTCCTCTATTAATTAAATAACCTTTTAATTATTTAATTAATTCATTATGACCCTTTATTCAATTTGATTAATTAAATAAATCATATTTATTTAATTATGTCGCTAAATAATTAATTCCCCTTCTTAATTAAATAGTTTATTATTTAATTACCCCTTTGTCATATTTCAACTATAATTAAATATTTATTATTTAATTATTCAATTAATCCTTTTCAACAGTCAATTAGATAAATTACATTATTTATTTAATTCATTCATTTTCAATTTTGAAGGTTGAATTAAATTAACATTTAATTCATAATTAATTGTTTTTATCACATTCTTCTTTCATCTAGTTATCTAATCACTCACTCACCCTCTGACTCAAGATCTATTTTCAATCCTTCCGTTATCTCCGGATTCGATATCTGATCATCTCTGCGAAAGGACTCTCTATCACAACCAGTGAGTTAACTAGTTCTAACTCATATGCATGAATGTGTTTATTAATTAAATATCTTTATTTAATTAATTAATTCATGTGTGCATTCAAACGGATTATTCTTCGAGTTATACATTTGTGTTTTTGATTCAAAGTCTATTTCTTCTATTTTCAAAGACTCTCAACTAAAGATTAAATTGATTATTTAATCTGGAACTCGTGTTCTTTCTATTTTCAAATAGTCTTGACACAAGATTAAGTTATTATTCTAATTTAATCTTTATCGTGCAAAATTTCCTAACTCGCGTTCTAACTGACACAAAAATGACATCACATGGCATTCATCAATCTCGATTGTTGATCTCTCTTTCAATCTGAGTCGATTGTTCAAAAACCCAATTTCTATAAATTGACCTATCATTATCATTATTCCTCCTCTTGAAATCAATAATTTTGAGAAGAACCTATTATCTTTGATATTTTGCTGAGACAATACATCCAGGTTATGCTTGCATCAATAATGAAAATTTGAGGGCAAGAATATTGAGACAACAAAATGGAGAAGGACAATCAAGATAATTTGAAGAAGTGGATGCATATTTGGTGAGACTGTTGTAAGAATTGGCTATGAAGGTAGCCACCCAAGATCTAGAGCCCTAATGGAAGCACAAGCATAAGAGAGATAGAAACAATATGACAAGAATAAATTGTATTATGCCAATAATGCATATAGAAATAATGTATGTATCAATGTACAAATGTAGTAGAGACCCCTTGGCTATATAGCCAAGGTGAGAACATAGGAGGGCATAAGATTATGACAAGTGTCGTAATCTTATGACATGAGACAACTATGAAAAGCTATCATTCCACCTAAAATGGAAAGGTGATAATGTGATAACCACCACAAATAGTGGATCTACCACAAAAGGTGGAACCTTAATCACATGATGTGTCCACGAAAGGTGGAAATGATAAAGTGATAACATGATAAGTCCACCAAAGGTGGAAAATCTCCAACAACTCCTATGTGGTCCCTAAGTAAACTTAACTAAGGTGTAATGATGACCTAGGACAAGGTACAAAACAATTAATTACACCAACACCCCCCCTTAAGTGCAACTTAGGGAGAATGTACACAAAAGTAAACAATGCAAGATGGGTCCTGACAACTAGGCCATGTTAGGTACCCATGTAAAAATGCAATGCAATCTCTCATAAAGTGGAGAAAAGGAGAAAACCACGTGGGAAAAAACTCCCCCCCAAAAGAGAGATGAAAACAAGAGAAAATGCTCTCAAATGTATGAGAAGGACAAAACCCCTAGAAGAGGAAAAAGTCCCCCCCATAAGAGAGAATGAAGAAGTCAAGTGAACCCCTCAGATGAAACATCCCGCACCCCCAAGAGAGCACGCAAATGATGATAGGTACTCTCAGTGAAAGCTTTGGTGAAGATATCTGTAACCTGCTCTGCAGTAGGACAATACTACAAATCAATGACCTGCTCCTATATCAGCTCCCGAATGTAGTGCATATGAATCTCGATGTGTTTGGTCCTCTGATGGTGAACCGAATTCTTCGAGATCTGGATGGCACTCTAATTGTCACAATGAATGACTGAAGGATGTGGAATAGTGAATCCAAACTCAGTGAGAATATTTTGAAGCCAAATAGCCTCAATAGCTACATTAATAGCCCCTTGATACTCAGCCTCAGTTGAAGAAAGAGCAATAACATGTTGCTTCTTACTCTGTCAACAAATGGGGCCAGAACCAAGATGAAAGTTGTAGCCAAAAGTGGACTTACGATCATCAACATTGCCAACCCAATCAGAATCTGTATATCCCACCAAGGTAAGTCCTATACCTACTACATAGTGAATCCCATGATGATGTGTACCCTGTATGTAATGCAAGATGCATTTGGATGCCTTCCAATGAAGCTCATGTGGTTCCTTCATAAAGCGTGAAACCATGCCAACTGCAAAGGAGATATCAAGGTGTGTGTGAGTCAAGTAGATGAGACTCCCAACAAGTTGACGATACAAAGTGGCATCAACAAGTGGAGTAGAACACTGAGCCTCAAGTTTGACTCCTAAAAGAAAGGGAGTCAGAGCAAGCTTACAATTAGCCATGTGAAATCGAGCTAGAAAATCAAGAGTATACTTGGGTTGAGAAAGAGATAACCTAGAAGTTGATTGTGTGATCTCAATCCCAAGAAAATAGTGCAAAAGGCCCAAGTCAGTCATAGAAAATCTATCCTGCAAAGCAGATTTTGACACTGCCAATGATGGATGAGGTACTCCCTGTAATGATCAAGTCATCAACATAGAGCACAAGTAGCAAATGAGAGTCACCCTATCGCAAAATGTAGACATTTCGATCTAAATGACACCTTGTGAATCCTGCAGCGAGAAGAAATGAATCCATCTTGGCATACCAAGCCCCAGGGGCCTGTTTGAGGCCATAGAGAGACTTCCTCAATCTGCAAACCAAAGAAGAATCCTATATGAATCCCTGTGTTTGCTCCATGTAAATCTCCTCCTGAAGATCCCCATGAAGAAATGCACTATTCACATCCATCTGATGTACAACCCAACCATGAGCTGCAGCAATAGCAAGTGTCAAGCGAATGGAGTTCATCTTAGAAACGGGTGCAAAGGTCTCTATATAATCAACACCTGGAACCTGCAAGAAACCTTTTGCCACAAGCCGGGCCTTGTATTTATCCACACTTCCATCCACTACATACTTCGTTCGATAGATCCACTTGCATCGAACCATATTTCTCCCCTTGGGGAGAGGAACTAAATCCCATGTGTTGTTCCTCATCAAGGAACTATACTCTTCCTCCATTGTTGAATCCCACTCTGGAACTCCTGATGCTTCCTTGAAGGACTGTGGATCGGAAGTAGTAGCAATAAAATCATGTGGAAAATCCTCATGTTGTGACCAAGTCCTTCAAGTATCTAAAGGATCCCCAACAAGAGAACCTGCTGACTCAAGAGTTTGTCGAGCCCAGTGAGGTATAGTAGGAGATGAAGGATGAGGCTCCTCAACTGCAAGTGGACCCTGCAAAGGTGTGATCCTGTGAGTCAGAGTTGAGGGAGAATCATCATCTGAGTCACTATCGTCACTTTCCACTATGGAGGAAGGAAGAGGAGGATTAGAGGCTAAGCTAGGAGAGCTTTCCACAAAGTGAACACTCCTCTCAATCAATAGCTCATGTGTCTCTAGATCCAAAAGTCTATATGCCTTAACACCTTCAGGATATCCAACAAATATGTAAGGCCTACTTTGAGGTTCCAATGCCTTGCATTTCTCTGGAGGTATGCATGCCCAAGCTAGACAACCAAAAAATCTGAAGTGTCTCACAACTGGTTTTCTACCACACCAATCCTCAAAAGGAGTCATACCCTTCAAAGCCTTATGGGGAACCTGATTCTAGATGTGAGTGGCACAATTAATAGCTTCTGCCCAAAATTGAGGACCAAGAGAACAAGCATGAATCATGTAGCCAACCATCTCCTTAAGGGTTCTATTCTTCCTTTTTGCATCACCATTTTGTTGTGGAGTGTATGCAACTGAATGTTGAATATCAATCCCCTCAAGAGTACAAAATTCCTCAAGTCTATTGTTCACATATTCCCTTCCATTGTCTATGGGAAGAATCTTGACTTGCTTTTCTGATTGCTTCTCAACATGAGCCTTGAAGGCTAGAAATTTGTCAAACACTTCACTCTTGTGAACAAGAAAATAGACCCATGTGAAGCGGGAGTAGTCATCAATGAAGGTGAGGACATAGCGGGCCTTGCTGAATGATGGCACCGGAAATGGACCTGCTACATCACTGTGAACCAATTGAAGAACTTCCAAAGCTCTCCAAGACTTCCCTTTGTCAAACTTCTCTTCTGGATGATTACCCAAGGAACAACCTGAACAAACACCTTCTGAAAATCTGATTTGAGGGAGTCCTGAAACCATATCCTTTGTGCTAAGCTACTAAAGATAGCGGTAATTGAGATGTCCAAACCGCTCATGCCATAACTTACTTTCTGAATTTGAATGAGTGAGCAATGCTGTAGAAGGAGACTTAGGAATAAAGTGGGAAAATGAGTAAAGCCGTGTGTTGGGATTGGCTTGTCCCACTACAACCAAGGCATCATCCTTAAGTTGTTTGACCACAACTGAATCTGGTAGAAACTCAACTTTCTTGCCATCTCCAAAGTGAGTGATTTGGTAGATTGAAAGAAGATTGGTGCTTAAGTTAGGAACATAGAAAACATCCTCAAATGTTACATCATCCATGACAACCGAACCTTTTCCTTCAACATCCACTTGAGTGTCATCACCTATGAAGATGTGAGGTACCTTATATGGCTCCAAAGAAGAAAATTGCTCCCTTGTAGAACCCATGTGATGAGTAGCACCCAAGTCAAGTATCCATTGTTGTGAAGAACCTGTAGTAGCCATTAAAGCTTGCCCTTTTCCTTTTGATTGTAAGGAAGTGGAAGGAGATGAATCCTTCTTCTTGTAGGTAGATGGAAAATTGATGTTGTTTTTCTTGATGATGTTTGTCAACTCATCAATTTTCTTAGTATGGCAATGATGCTCATCATGACCAAATCTCTTGCAATATGAGCAAGTTGGTCTTTCCTTCTTGCTTGAATTTCCCTTCTGAGGAAAAGGTGAATAATTCCTTTGTTGTGGAGAGGATGATTGTGCTTTATCTTATTGTGTCTATGGCTTAAACTGCTTCTGCTTCTTATTGGAACCCTTTCCTTGAGTCCCTTGATTCCCTTGATTAGTCACCAAAGCTTTGGACTTTGAAGACTTGAGAATCCCCATGCTTATCAATTTTGCTTGCTCTAACATCAACATTTCTGTGAATGCATCAAATGATGGAAGAGTGAAAGAACTACCAACTGTCAAGCGATGGGTTTGGAAGCTAGAAACAAATGCTGCATATTCTTATGGAAGCTTTCCTAACAAATTGTAGACCAATTGTGCATCCTTTTTGTCAATTCCAAAATCCTTAAGTTGTGATCTTAAATCATTTGCCTTAGTGACATAGTCTTGGATTGTATCAAAATTCTTAAGATCTAACATTGTGAGATCATTTTCAAGCTGATAATCTCTAATCTCATCAACTTGGCCATACAATTGACCAAAATTTTCCCAAGCTTCTTTAATTATTGTAAGCTTTTCAATTTGAAAGATTAGATCTTTTGAGGAAATAGAGCATTAGGATCAGATGGTGCAACAATAGTTCCATCAATATAATGAGTTAATCCTTTTTCCATCAACTTACTCCAAGCATCAATTTTCCAAGAAGCATAGTTATGTGGAGTTAACAAAGGAAACTTAGGAGAACCCATAGTAGAAAAGAGAACAAGAGATAGAGAGTCACAATCACACAAGACACCCCCCCAAATTCACTCAATCAAAGAACCCCCCCAAAAATGATGATTTGGCACTTTATACTTAGTGCGTTTACAATGGCCACTTGCAAGCCAACCAAAGTGGGCTTCTGATTTTAAATGTTTTACAACAGAATTAATTAGGCAACAACAGACTCAAATAATTAATACAAAAGACCAAACTGAGATCTTGTCCTTACAAATGCCAAAATAGGCCAAAACTGACCAAGTTCTGAAAGTAAAATTTCTGATCACAATCACTAAAAATTGATAGCACCACTATGAAATTCAAGAAAAATCATGCACTTTCAAAAAAAACGGTACCTGAAAAGGATTTCGTATGAGCCTGAACGGAGCCTCGGAAGTTGCAAAAACGGTGACAATTCAGCTACACCTGTGAGAAACTCAATTTATTGAAAACTCCATGCATAAAACCAGAAACAGATTACACCACCATGTAGAGCATGAAAAAATAGCCCAAATAAAAAAAAATTGCTCAAAAAAAGGACTCAAAATGAGCAAGATATGAGCCTCTGAAGATGAACTGCAAAATCAAAAACTCAAATGGTGAAGGAGGCAAAACTTTTGAAAGCTGCTGAGGTAGTGCTGATGTCATCCAAATAAAAGGTTAAATTTGACGTCCAGGGGGCCATCACCGATGTCGACTACCTACTGAAATATGATGTTGCCGGGTTTTTTGTGTCTCCCGCCAATGTCGGTGCCGGTATGTGGTGGGGCCATAGGGGAAGGGTGGGCCACGTGGCTCCATGGTGGCGGTGTACCCTATGGGTATGCTGGTGCAGTCTGTGGACTGCACAGGCATCTCTCTGTAATTATGATGATCCGTACAGTCGAGGAGGAGAAATTTTTCCCAAATGGCTCTGGGCAAAGTTATCCAATTTTGATGAATTGATAGTCAATCTTAGGGTTTTTGGCCCTTCTAGATGCAATGGCAGTGTCCTTTTTGGCTGAAAATGCTCCGAAAATATGGCTACCTCCTAGATCTGGCAACCACCTCCGATCTTCAAACCCTTGTAGATTTGGCCTCCAATGTCCAACTGAGACAAAACAAAAGGCAAATCTGACTTTCTCGAACACTCCGGACGCAATGGTGAGCTCAAATCTGATGCAACAAGCTCCCAAAATGCACCTACAATACAAAGCCAAAAATGGAACCCCCCCAGAATCTGATATTTCTATGAAAAAATGCAAGATTGCACTCAAGATCTCCCCAAAATGGCAATCCAAAGGCACTCCAATAGCTCTGATACCATGTAAGAATTGGCTATGAAGGTAGCCACCCAAGATCTAGAGCCCTAATGGAAGCACAAGAATAAGAGAGATAGAAACAATATGACAAGAATAAATTGTATTCTGCTAATAATGCATATAGAAATAATGTATGTATCAATGTACAAATGTAGTAGAGACCCCTTGGTTATATAGCCAAGGTGAGAACATAGGAGGGCATAAGATTATGACAAGTGTCATGATCTTATGACATGAGACAACTATGAAAAGCTATCACTCCACCTAAAGTGGAAAGGTGATAATGTGATAACCACCACAAATAGTGGATCTACCACAAAAGGTGGAACCCTAATCACATGATGTGTCCACGAAAGGTGGAAATGATAAAGTGATAACATGAAAAGTCCACCAAAGGTGGAAAATATCCAACAACTTCTATGTGGTCCCTAAGTAAACTTAAATAAGGTGTAATGATGATCTAGGACAAGGTACAAAACAATTAATTACACCAACAATTGTTCTAGTTATAGTTTTAATTGTTTTGTTCATTTTTACTTGTTCTTAGTTGTTTGATTTAGATTAATATTTGTTAGATTGTATTTAGTAGATTCTCCATTTATTATACGTCTATAGGTTGATATACTCATTTTTCTTGACAATCTGGTATAGTTCTGATATTGTATTTAGTTGTTTCAGGTATTTAGTGATTTTAGTATAACAGTCATATTGCAATGTGATGGGCATGAAAAAAAAGTGATAGATGTTTCTATAGGTTCATTATTTTCATGTCTCTTGGACTATTGAATAAGCACTTTATTGATGAGTAACATTCATAGGTTTCTCAACAAGTTCTCATCTAGTACAGGGATCTCATTTATTCTTGAATATATTTTAAATATAAAGGTTTGCTTCTACATCTAATGGATAGTGGTATGATCTGGATTTTTTATTTGAGATTTACAAGTTGATCTGATTGTTTCCTGTAGTGGGGTAGATCATATGTTCAAACAGTGACAATTGGTATATTAACAGGGACAGTATATAGTCTTTGATAATCAGTTATGTATTATGGCTACACAATACATAGTGATAATATATTATATGGATAGTGATCTATGCTATGCCTCTATGATTGTACAACGAGTTGGTATTTTTTGGTGTTGGACAATGGACAATGAATTGATTCCTATGATAGTTCTCTATGTGAAGTGTTTAGCAATCTATGAATATCATGTAGAAATTCACGATAGGGGGAGTTATTCCTAGTCTTCATTCTCTCCTACCATATGTGTTCTTTGTTCCCATTGATATGGCTATTGGCTTCTATTTTTTAGCAGTGATAGTAGAATATAATTTGTGTTGTGATCTTTATTTCATGATACTCGTGTTGATTTACAAATGGTGGTTCAAATCATTTGTCTTGGATGTCAAAAAGGGGGAGAAGTTTGTGTTTTTGTCACCAAGGACAAAGGGGGAGTTTGATGTTCTTTGTTCCTCTTTTTCTTGGTTTTTCCTTGTTGCCAAAAGATACCTGATTCCTACTCTGATATTTTTGGTTTATTCTTCATCACACGATGCCTACTCTGATATGTTTAGTTTATTTTTCATTGGTGATGCTCAAATTCAATGGTTGATATAGTGGTTTTCTTGTTGGCATGATTTATGGTAACATACCCGTGATGTGCATATGGTGATATTGTTGATCCTAGTGGAATATTGTTTGACATTGTGTCAAATATGTGTGCAAGTAATAAATTGGCATTAATATGGTTTCTATTGAAAAATAAAAGGGATTTATTTATTTATTTTAAATGCTAGGATTTTAGCCATTGCATCCTTTACAAGGAATAAAAGGAAAGCACTTAGCACTTCATGCATGGCATATTTTTGGCAAACCTTCCTAGACATCATGGGTTCCTTAAAACATAAAATACCTGGATATGTTGATTTGAAAGATAATGATAATGTTTTGGTTTCGATGGAAATTATGTTTCAAAGGGGACAAAATGATATTGAAAAGGCACAATGAAAAAGGTGTCGACGCTTGTTTTTGATCACATGGAAAAAGGATCTAGGGCTCGATGAAAAGAATTTTTAACATGTGAAACTTCTCAAACAAAACTTATTGTGTTGGTTATCATTGTGAAGAAAAATCACGAGGAGTTAGGGTTTGCAGATGATGATGATGCTTTTGCTTGGACAAGACAATGCTCAACTAGTTTTCAAGGAGAGGAGAATGGTTTACAGGCTGTATTTTTCTCAAGTAATATTCTCCAATTGTTTTTGCTGACTAGTAGTTATTTGTTTGATTAAAACTTGTAGAGAAGGTTGTATTTGTTGCCGGTTGTGTGAGTATTCAAACAAATTTGTTTAAGATTTTGAGTGGTTTGTCAAGGGTTTCTTGAGTATTGTGTTTACGTTTGTTAAGAGAAAATAGGTGTTTGTTTTATGTGAATAATGGTACCTAAAATATTGAAATATTTTGATATTCAGTTTGTATTTGTTATGGGAAATGGACTTTTGCTTCAATGGTTAATGTTGTCTAATTCTTTGAAATCCTTGTCTGGGCTAATGGGGCTATGGTTTACTTTCTCCATGTGGGTAAAGGTGTTTACGTTTGACAATGGGTAAATGGCAATGCCATTTTGATTGGAAATTTTTTTTTTACTAATTATTTTGGGAATGTCAATTTATGTTGGTTAAAGGTTGAATGAACAAGTTGTAGTTCTGAAGAAATAGTTTTGTGATCACTCTTTTTACTTGTCTCTGTGCATGGGAAATTTTGAAGATAGTTAATAGGTTACATGTGGAATTATTTGAAAGATAGTTTATAATACTTACCATTGTTGGCATGTTTATATAAAAAGTGATTTATCACTATTTGATGTTTGGTGCTTTTCACAGAGTTATCATGCTGAATGTATAAAAAAAAAATTGTAAAGAAGTTTTGCAAACATGATGTAAAACAGATTGTATCACTAATATATTTTATATTTTAAAGATTCCAAAAAAATGAATCTTTAAGATATTAAGTGTATTAGATTGGAGGTAAAATATGATTTTTAGATTAATAAAGTGATCCTCTATAGTTGAATTATTCTTTATTGAGAAATGTATAGTGAAGTTAAAGTGATCAAGTTAGTGAGACAAATTGATCATTGCTAGTGAGGCACATTTAATGTGAGCAAGATGCATTGCCAATGAGGTATTGGTTTATTGCCAGTGATGCATTTTTGTAACCAGTGAGGTTCTTTGGTTAGTGAGGCTATTTTTTCCAGCGAGGTTCATTCAACCAATAAGGTGATTTTACGAGTGTTTTTTCTACCCCAAGAGGGTTTTCCACTCAAGAAATTAACTATGTTATGTGTCTTTATTTGGTTTCATTTATAATCTTAATATTTCATAGTTACACATTTATGTACTTTCATTTATGTAATTAAGAATCAACAATTAAAATTGGTACACACGTTAGCTCTTGAAATATAATTCATATTATTCTCAAGGTTTTAAAAAGGGTTTTGAAATATCAAAAAAATGAATTAATTTGTCTAGACACTAATTCACCCCCCCTCTCAGTGTCTCACATACTCCAACATTGGTTTCCTCCCATCTACTAGTTTTGAAATTTTATGATTTTCGAATGAAATAACTAACAAACCATTATGGAAATATGATTGAATTAATTGAATAAAATTTAGAGAAATCAAAAAACATGCAAAATATATAAGAGTTTTATTTCATTATGCTTGAAGAATGTAATGAAGTCCACTTTCAAAATTTTGAACAAATCTTTGGTATAATCCAAATTCCATTTCACTTTCTTCATCTAATTAGAAAATGCCCCGATAGAAAAGAAGGTTGGATGAAGAAATCACACCAAAGAAAATACTTGATAGTCAGACATTAACTCCGACCTATCACGGCGTGTCACATCGCTGGGAAAACATCTAAACACTGGTAGGTTTTCAAAATGATATTTCGGAATGGGAAAAACCCCCAAAAAATGTGGCATTTGAAACCATTATTTCCAAATAAAAAAATGAGGTCCCAAGAATTTAATGAAATTAGAAAATAACAGGTATTATGAAACTTGCAATGCACACTATTGTTATACATTGTTTGCAGTGTTGGAAAAAACACTATCCCAAGTCAGTTAGTTCGTTATGAAGAGTTTTTTTTTTTATGATCCAAGAATGTAATGAAGTCCACTTTAAAAAAATTGAACAACTCTTTTCTATAGTCCAAATGTTCTTTCACTTTCTTCATCTAACTGGAACAAATAAAATGCTCACATTATTTGTAGTGTTGGAAACAACACTATCTCCTCTCAGTTTAAATATAAAGGGTTGTCTCATAGTGGGTTGTTTTCTCCTTAACATGTATAGTTTTGCAACATGGAATGTTAGAAAATAGTATGATTTTTTTCAAAATCACACCTTGCATTGTTGTGTTTAAATTTCAGATGATTGAAAAAAAGTGCACAAAATATTTGTAATTTGGAAAACATAATATGTGTTTTCATTTATTTGAATCTCCTTGTTTAAATGTAAGGGGTTGTATCATAGAGCATTTCTTTCTTCTTAACACATATAGTTTTGTAACATGGAATGTTACAAAAAAATATGAATGTCTTCAAAATCACACATTCCATTGTTGTGTTTTCCAAATGGCATCAACATGGAATTTTTAACAAAAATGTGAGTATTTTATTTGGTCAAATAAGATGAGGAAAGTTAAATTCCATTTTGAGTGTACTAATCAAAAGAGAAAAATAAACAGAAGTAAAATGCTCACATTGTTTGCAGTGTCGAAAAACACACTACCTCGTCTCAGTTATTCCCTCAAGAATTTTTTTGGTTTTGTATGATCCAAAAATGTAATGAAGTCCACATTGATCTTTTACAAAAATTCTTTGGTGATGTGAATATGGAATTTCCCCTTTTTCATCTAATTGGAAGATATAAAATGCTTGCATCATTTGCAGTGTTTGAAAACACATTGTCCCATGTCAACTAGTTCGTTATGAAAAGTTTTGTTTCATTATGCTCCAAGAATGTAATGAAGACCACTTTGAAGCTTTTGTATAAATATTTTCTACAGTCCAAATGTCATTTCACTTTCTTCATCTGATTGTAACAAATAAAATACTCGCATTATTTGTAGTGTTGGAAAACAGACTATCTCATCTCAATTATTCCCTCATGAAATTTTTTTGTTTCATACACTCCAAAAATATAATGAAGTCCACCTTCATATTTTAGAACAACTATTTTGCAACATAAATATGGAATTTCCCTTTTTTCATTTGATTGGAATAAATAAAATGCTCACATTGTTTGGAGTGTTGGAAAACACACTATCACATGCTAGTTAGTTCGTTATGAAAAGATTTGTTCGAGTATTTTGGAGCTAAAAAAATTCTATTTAGAAAACTTACTGTCCTATGTCAATTAGTTTTGTCTGAGCATTTTATTTTTGGCAACATATATATATATATGAGGAAATCAAAATCCAACTTTTTTTGTAAGAGTTGCTTTTAATTCTGAAGGTTAATGGACTTCACTACATTCCTACTATCTACAAAAATAAAGGTTTTCATTAGACTCATGATGTCTACATTTAATTATGTGAAACCAATAACTTGCAGTTTTCCTAAGATACAGAGCACCTAAGGTGTCTTGTTCATGAAATATTTTTCAAGAACTTCCCTAACATTGTTATCCTTTTTAGAGATAGTACAAAATTAATTTGAATAATATTCCTCTTGAAGCACAAATTTTAATGCACTTCCAATCAATGTTGACCATAGTTTGTGCAACTCCTATTTTATCTCATTTAATCAAAATTAGGAAAGTGGAGTTATGCAAGGTGTGTCCATAATTGGGTGGAATGCATTAAAAGTGGTTTGAAGAGCAGGAATGTTCAAATTACTATGTATTATTTTTGGAAATGATAATAAGTTTGGGAAGGTCGATAATTTTTTTGGATAGAAAAGATAATTTCATGCAATGTGTCATGGGAAAATTACAAGTTATTAGTCTAGCAAGTGACACTTGTGAAGCTTAAAAAATAATAAATAAAATAGTTATTATAGTTCATAGTCGAAAATATACTGTGTTGCAGAATTAATTCATGATATAATTTACTTGCTCAACTCCATCGATAACAACATCTCTTAATTTCTTTTCCTATAGAATTTTTTGTGCAATATGAAACCTCTTTAGTTTGTCAATTTGTGCATTGCCATTTTCCCTTTTCTTATACTACGCATCCACCTTCCTCAACTTCTCAAGAGTATGGAGGATATTCCCAGTCAATATAATAGGTATCTCACTCATACTACTCTGCTTCTTTTCAATTTTTTTTAGAGAAGACTCCTTTTTCATTCCATGCATTCTAGTAGCTACTACCTCCGGTTCTGCATTTCCATTTTCCCACTTCACATAGTGTACATGCTCCTTCATCAACTTCTGAAGAGGACAAAAAATATCTTCAGTCAATACATTATCTCACTCTCTCACTTTGGTTTGCTTCTTTTCAAGTGTTTTTAGAGCATATTCCTTTTCGATTACATACTTTCTACTACCTGTTGGTCAAGTTTGCCATTGCCATTTTCCAATTGTGCATACTGAACATGCACCTTCCTCAACTTCTGAAGAGAAGGGACAATCTCTTCACTCAATACATTATCTTTTATCTATCTCATTCAATGGGGTTTAAATAAGTTCCAAAGGTGATCTCATTACATTCTTATTGTGTACTAAACAAATCTTTTTCATTATGTTCATACAAGCTATATATAACTGTATGTTGATAAATAATAGGCACGTAATTAAATTTAGGTGAGGTGTGACAAACCAATTGGGTTGTTACTGCATTAATCAGAAAAGGTTTTGATTACATTATTACTGTTTTCAAAAACCCCAAGTTGGAGAATATTGGGTGTTATACAACCTACAACCCACATACCATTCTAAAACCCTTTACAAGTAGCAACACAATTGCTTAGTCACCCCTCACCTCAATTTGGTATGTTTTTTGTATTCCCCACCTACAACTCCTCCCCAAGCTTGTGCAAGCCACGAGGCCCAATCTTATCAGTCGATAGGAGGTGGGAAAACCAACCTAGCGATGTCATTATCTCCTTACTGCCGCTTCCTTAATGTTTTCTCTCGTACATCAGTTTTGTCATTTTTATCCCCCATGTGGTGAGGCCCCCACTATGCCATCTCATCATGTTATGTATGTTTCTATGTATGGTTTAATTCATTTTTGTATGTACATAGGCGTGTTTTGTGTATAGATTAGTTGTGTCCCATTACATTCCTACTATGTACTAATCAAAAAAATTTCATTATGTTTTGACTATCTATATATAATTGCATGTTGGAAAACACTTGGTGTGTAATGAATGGATTTGAGGGGTGAAAAACCAATTGGGTTGTTACTGCATTGATCACAAAAGGTTTTGAATACATTCTTATTGTTTTCTAAAATTCTAGGTTGGATAATGGTGGGTGTTATAAAAGTTGCAACCCACATACTATTCTAAAACCCTTTACAAGTATCAATCGAATAGGTTAGTACCCCTCACCTCAATTTGGTAATTTTTGTGGTTTCCCCACGTGCAAATCCTCCCTATGCTCTTCACCCTTTAGGTTTGAGCACAGAGATCAAAACACATAGTGTTATCCAATGTGTAATTATTTTGTGCATTATCATATTTAACCAATGCAATCACCTACTATTTTTTGGTCAATCAAGGTGATCACCAAGGTTTTCATTGATTTTTTAACTTTATTCTTGAATATTTGATGCACATTGTTCTTTGCAACCAATGTGTCTTGTAATAATCTATATTTTTTTAGTTATCTATACAAGATGCTATAAATAGAAGTTTGATAGTGGTGTATGGTATCTTCCTTGTCTATCTTGTTTTCCCTTATTGATTATGCAAGTTATTCCCTCTTTCATATGTGAAGAGAGATGAGTTTGAGATATATCTGATGAATGTTCAATGCTTCACAATTACAACAAAATGGAAGATATACTTGCTGATACATATTACTAGTGTTAGCAATATGTTAAATTGGAAATTAAATTCCCATTGTATAGATTAATATGTTTGTTTATTTTCTATACAATCTAGCATGTTGAATTCAACACAACATATAATCCAATATCGGTGAAGTTTGGAATGAAGTGAACTCTTTGTAGCACCAAACTTCTTTAATTTTCTAATTTAATCTATCGCTAACACTTGTCTTTCTTCTAGGTGGTTGATATAGACAAGGAAACAAATTTGAAAAAAACAAGGGTAGGTGGATTGAGATGGATGCTTTAGGAGACATGAAGCTTTTGCATTAAATACAAGTGATTCTAGCTATGATAGTTTGAATTGCAAGTGTATTGGATAGTTAAATTTCCAAAATTATTTTACATTTAGAAGTTCTAATTTATATATACATGAGATGATTAGTGTGGGGAATGCAAACAATTTGCATTTTAATTTAAGTAAAATAAATGCTACATTATTGTGTGTGTATTATATCCCAAAATTTTACGTCAATCAATTTTCCTCATTGAAGTTTGAGTGTTGCATGGGAAATACTTAAAGCATCAATGAAGGGTGATATGTAATGCCCCGTCACATAACCCTAAAGGAAGTTTCAATACACTACTTAAGCGTACAATTTTTTATTTATTAAAGTGTAATTAACATACATGTTCACTAACAATTGACAACAACCTCTAAGGCTACAGAACCGAGTTTAATTAAACCCACACATACATCAATATACATCCAAAGCATTTAATGACAATAAAGAAATGGGTACTTAATCAACACAGTGATACAGCATAACATATAAAGATATATTACAAAGTTCCATAATCATTAACTTAATCAAAGGTTACATCACTCATTCCCAGAATGAGACAATAATACAAATGTGTTACAATTTACAGAAATCCACCTCAATACAAATGAGGGGTAAAACAACATGATACAAACTGAAATAAATACATTGCTTGAATTATAAATAGGAATCGCGAGCTCTTCAACTAGATACCTCGCCACCAAGTATTGCAGATCAAAGGGGGAACCAACGGTGTATGGTGCATGTTTCGCCCAACCAAGTGGTACCCGAAGGCCCACCCCCCATGCTAGAAGATAGTAAAAACATAACATGGACAAATTATACAACCATTAACCAAAGGTTGACTCATACTAAATCATACTAACACAACCAATCAAATGAACTATACAAATCTAACTATAACATGGTTACATTTCTTCCAGACATAAAATAGATCAAGTATGTTAAGAAAACCATACTTATAAAAACAAATAACAACTATTTTCATAGACAAAGTGTCATCGCATAGCTCATGATAAGATCTCCTCTGGGAATCTTCATAGGCTCTGGTAATGCCCAACCCAAATATATAAAATATACATACATATATATATACACTGTAACGCCCCATCACACAATCCTAGAGGAAGTTGCAATTAACTACTTAAACAAACTATTTTTTTTTTGGTTTAAGTATAATTAACATGCAAGTGCACTACCCATTGCAAACAACCCCTAAGGTTACGAGATTGAGTTTACTTTAAGACCCAAAAAAAAACATGAATTGAAACCATAATATTCATTTACTTAATAAATTAGAAACACATGCATTCCATACAAGATAAATCACATCATAAAAGTAAGAGATACCATAGATTACAAATAATAATAATTAAACAATAATATTACATCTCTCATTCCCCAAATGAGGTAAGTCCAATAAGCATGATTAAAATTTACATCTTCCACCTTGATAAAAAAATGAGGGGTGGTAAATTACAAGATTAACTGAAATGAATAAAGCATGAAATGAAACTAGATCCCACGAGCTCTCCAACTAGAATTATCATCCACATGAATAAAAAGAAAACCCAACGGAGTAAGGTGCACATTCCACCCAACCAAGTGGTACCCGAAGGCCCACCCTCCATGCTAGGAGATAGTAACAAGGATTCCAAGATAGGACCAACTACCTCTAGACACAGGCTAGTACATAACTGAACCAAACTGACACAACCAATCACATGTACAATACAACCACAAGTGCAACACAAGTACAACTCTAACATGGTCACATTGCTTCAAGATATAAAACACATTGAGTATGTTAAGAAAACCATACACATAAAATCTCATACTGACCGTTGTCGTAGAAAGAGTGTCATCACACAACTCAACATGGGATGTCCTCTGGAAATCTTCATAGGCTCTGGCCCCCACTAAGGGTTATCCTGGTGGCCTCAACCGAATCCTAACCCCCATACTCACTCATGCAGAATCAAATACCTTTCGTAAAGATAAGATAGATGACCTTGCCATTCCAGGCCTTCCCACTCATCCCAAGCCTAAACGAGCACTTGTGTCTATGAATGAGGCATAATTATCTTGATTAGTGATAAGTACCACCTAATCTTCTAAGTATTTTTTTAGTTATCACTTTATTAAACCACCTCCAAAGGTTATCCAGTTTACCTCTTTGGGCTCTGGCACCTAACATAAGCCACTCTTCTACTTGACAACATACCAAACAAAACCAATCACCAAGGGAACCCAAGTGCATACAAAAAAGATATACAACCACTCCAACTCTAGGAGGAAACATAAAATGAAACTCACTTTAAACACTGGAGGCAACAAATCACATAATCCACTCCTTCCAAAGGAGGCACAAATCATCCCCATTCATGGAAACTAGGTAATTAACTTGATAACGTAACATGCACTACCCAAGGGATTCAAAATAGGTTGACAACATGATATGACAACCCACGTATTTAAAACCCCATATGGAAGACTCAACAACCCCTTCTAATCAATTTCCCCCAAAGCGATAACAAAAGGAATTACATTTAAACAAGAAAATTAATCAGAATTAGATCTACTTCGGATTTCCTAAATCCACTTCTTTTATTAACATTGAATACTTAATTACCTTAATAAAACTGAATTGAATAATGTTTCTTTTAGACAAAGAAGAAATTTAAACCAAATATCACATTCTCTAATTGTTTCCAATAATTATAAAGTAAACATTTATTTCAACCATTCAGAAAATGACATTTTAAAATAAACAAATGTTTCCTATTCTTGACAAAATCATTTCCAAAAGAATTAACTTATCTTAAAATAAACAAATTATTTAAAATCAAATATACTATTCCATCTGATATATTATTCTAAAATAAAATCAATAGTTTGACCAATAATACCATATTCTCATTTTCTTAATTAAACTTAAATCATGCCCTCAAGTAAATCATTATTTTAGTATATGTATATATATTCAAAATATATATCTATATACACTTATATAAAAATTAATAACACAACTATATAATATATATTAATATATATATATATATATATACATAATATATATATCCTCACAAGATATATATTTATGTACTTATATATATACACTCTATATATACTATATATATATTTAATTATTTCTATTTATATATACATTAATATCTCCATATTATATAATATATTATTAAAATATTAATATATAAATATACATATTATATATTAATATTTAAATATTATAAAAATCTAATATTAAAATATTAAAATATATTTTAATTAATTTATAAAAAAGTCAAAAGCAACGAAGTTTTAGCGCATGCATTTGGGGAACCGAGTGGATTTTAGGGTTTGGGCTTTGGGTGTGGCTTGCATAGCCAGCCATGGGCGACATCTGTGCTAACACAGCCGACCCATGTTTGGGCACGGTTGTGTGTACAAAACTGTCCATTACCAAGGTTCGCGATTGGGTTAACATAGTCGCCCCCAGCTTGATGGCGGCAGTGGTTGAAGGGAGGTGTGGGGGTCACGCTGGGCTTGGCTCCCCCCCAACACGCCTCCCATGGGGGCACAGTGGTGGTGAGCCCCCAACCCCCCCACAACAAAAAAATAGTAAAACAAAACCCCTACAGATGCAAATTCGCGATTTGGCCCAAGGGTCAAATTTTTAACACAGTTTTTTGATAGTAAACCCCAATATAATAAATATATATATCTGCATATATATATATATATATATATATATACACATATGTATATATATTATATATATTTTTTAAAAAGGAATCTTCATAAAAATTTGGGAAAACCATTCATAAAGTAACCATTTTCAGTCAAGAATATCATTTTTTTTTTTTTTGAGGAAATCAAATAGAAACAGAGGTTTTCAAAGTTTTGAAACAAGATTTAACATGGGTTTTTTTTCTTGCGTATCCCCCAAGGTTTATTTTCTTTTCAAATAGCATATAAAATTTAAATCAATTCAAAATGAAGTAAATCCAACTAAAAGAAAACTTGATTCCAAAAGCTTGAGAGGTTGATAAAAAATGGTGCAAAGCCTTCTCCTCAGATTCAAGCTCATCCCCAACCATTCAACAAACTTCTTCATAGTTCCAATCCAAAACCCACAAAACCAAAATCTTGTTCTTCCTTCCTTTATTTTTCAATTTTCACCCTCTCTCCAAAAACTCATGAAAATTTCCCAAATAATAGCCAAAAAATGAAAAATATCTATTCAACCACCATAATCAATTTTCAGAAACAAAATAGAAAATATCTCCAATTTTCAATTTGCATTTTCAAATTTTCAAAAAATGAAATTTAAAACCTTTTTCAAAATTTCCAATTTAATCTTTTCAATTTTCCAATTTCACACAAAAAATCTATTAATTCCAAAATGAATAACTTAATAATATCCAACACCATTAATTTAATTAATCAATAAAATAAATCTAATTCAAGATTAAATTATTTTATTAATTAAATTAGATTAAT
>CM021102.1:814680612-814784799 GCA_007115665.2 Sequoiadendron giganteum
TATAATTCATATTATTCTCAAGGTTTTAAAAAGGGTTTTGAAATATCAAAAAAATGAATTAATTTGTCTAGACACTAATTCACCCCCCCTCTCAGTGTCTCACATACTCCAACATTGGTTTCCTCCCATCTACTAGTTTTGAAATTTTATGATTTTCGAATGAAATAACTAACAAACCATTATGGAAATATGATTGAATTAATTGAATAAAATTTAGAGAAATCAAAAAACATGCAAAATATATAAGAGTTTTATTTCATTATGCTTGAAGAATGTAATGAAGTCCACTTTCAAAATTTTGAACAAATCTTTGGTATAATCCAAATTCCATTTCACTTTCTTCATCTAATTAGAAAATGCCCCGATAGAAAAGAAGGTTGGATGAAGAAATCACACCAAAGAAAATACTTGATAGTCAGACATTAACTCCGACCTATCACGGCGTGTCACATCGCTGGGAAAACATCTAAACACTGGTAGGTTTTCAAAATGATATTTCGGAATGGGAAAAACCCCCAAAAAATGTGGCATTTGAAACCATTATTTCCAAATAAAAAAATGAGGTCCCAAGAATTTAATGAAATTAGAAAATAACAGGTATTATGAAACTTGCAATGCACACTATTGTTATACATTGTTTGCAGTGTTGGAAAAAACACTATCCCAAGTCAGTTAGTTCGTTATGAAGAGTTTTTTTTTTTATGATCCAAGAATGTAATGAAGTCCACTTTAAAAAAATTGAACAACTCTTTTCTATAGTCCAAATGTTCTTTCACTTTCTTCATCTAACTGGAACAAATAAAATGCTCACATTATTTGTAGTGTTGGAAACAACACTATCTCCTCTCAGTTTAAATATAAAGGGTTGTCTCATAGTGGGTTGTTTTCTCCTTAACATGTATAGTTTTGCAACATGGAATGTTAGAAAATAGTATGATTTTTTTCAAAATCACACCTTGCATTGTTGTGTTTAAATTTCAGATGATTGAAAAAAAGTGCACAAAATATTTGTAATTTGGAAAACATAATATGTGTTTTCATTTATTTGAATCTCCTTGTTTAAATGTAAGGGGTTGTATCATAGAGCATTTCTTTCTTCTTAACACATATAGTTTTGTAACATGGAATGTTACAAAAAAATATGAATGTCTTCAAAATCACACATTCCATTGTTGTGTTTTCCAAATGGCATCAACATGGAATTTTTAACAAAAATGTGAGTATTTTATTTGGTCAAATAAGATGAGGAAAGTTAAATTCCATTTTGAGTGTACTAATCAAAAGAGAAAAATAAACAGAAGTAAAATGCTCACATTGTTTGCAGTGTCGAAAAACACACTACCTCGTCTCAGTTATTCCCTCAAGAATTTTTTTGGTTTTGTATGATCCAAAAATGTAATGAAGTCCACATTGATCTTTTACAAAAATTCTTTGGTGATGTGAATATGGAATTTCCCCTTTTTCATCTAATTGGAAGATATAAAATGCTTGCATCATTTGCAGTGTTTGAAAACACATTGTCCCATGTCAACTAGTTCGTTATGAAAAGTTTTGTTTCATTATGCTCCAAGAATGTAATGAAGACCACTTTGAAGCTTTTGTATAAATATTTTCTACAGTCCAAATGTCATTTCACTTTCTTCATCTGATTGTAACAAATAAAATACTCGCATTATTTGTAGTGTTGGAAAACAGACTATCTCATCTCAATTATTCCCTCATGAAATTTTTTTGTTTCATACACTCCAAAAATATAATGAAGTCCACCTTCATATTTTAGAACAACTATTTTGCAACATAAATATGGAATTTCCCTTTTTTCATTTGATTGGAATAAATAAAATGCTCACATTGTTTGGAGTGTTGGAAAACACACTATCACATGCTAGTTAGTTCGTTATGAAAAGATTTGTTCGAGTATTTTGGAGCTAAAAAAATTCTATTTAGAAAACTTACTGTCCTATGTCAATTAGTTTTGTCTGAGCATTTTATTTTTGGCAACATATATATATATATGAGGAAATCAAAATCCAACTTTTTTTGTAAGAGTTGCTTTTAATTCTGAAGGTTAATGGACTTCACTACATTCCTACTATCTACAAAAATAAAGGTTTTCATTAGACTCATGATGTCTACATTTAATTATGTGAAACCAATAACTTGCAGTTTTCCTAAGATACAGAGCACCTAAGGTGTCTTGTTCATGAAATATTTTTCAAGAACTTCCCTAACATTGTTATCCTTTTTAGAGATAGTACAAAATTAATTTGAATAATATTCCTCTTGAAGCACAAATTTTAATGCACTTCCAATCAATGTTGACCATAGTTTGTGCAACTCCTATTTTATCTCATTTAATCAAAATTAGGAAAGTGGAGTTATGCAAGGTGTGTCCATAATTGGGTGGAATGCATTAAAAGTGGTTTGAAGAGCAGGAATGTTCAAATTACTATGTATTATTTTTGGAAATGATAATAAGTTTGGGAAGGTCGATAATTTTTTTGGATAGAAAAGATAATTTCATGCAATGTGTCATGGGAAAATTACAAGTTATTAGTCTAGCAAGTGACACTTGTGAAGCTTAAAAAATAATAAATAAAATAGTTATTATAGTTCATAGTCGAAAATATACTGTGTTGCAGAATTAATTCATGATATAATTTACTTGCTCAACTCCATCGATAACAACATCTCTTAATTTCTTTTCCTATAGAATTTTTTGTGCAATATGAAACCTCTTTAGTTTGTCAATTTGTGCATTGCCATTTTCCCTTTTCTTATACTACGCATCCACCTTCCTCAACTTCTCAAGAGTATGGAGGATATTCCCAGTCAATATAATAGGTATCTCACTCATACTACTCTGCTTCTTTTCAATTTTTTTTAGAGAAGACTCCTTTTTCATTCCATGCATTCTAGTAGCTACTACCTCCGGTTCTGCATTTCCATTTTCCCACTTCACATAGTGTACATGCTCCTTCATCAACTTCTGAAGAGGACAAAAAATATCTTCAGTCAATACATTATCTCACTCTCTCACTTTGGTTTGCTTCTTTTCAAGTGTTTTTAGAGCATATTCCTTTTCGATTACATACTTTCTACTACCTGTTGGTCAAGTTTGCCATTGCCATTTTCCAATTGTGCATACTGAACATGCACCTTCCTCAACTTCTGAAGAGAAGGGACAATCTCTTCACTCAATACATTATCTTTTATCTATCTCATTCAATGGGGTTTAAATAAGTTCCAAAGGTGATCTCATTACATTCTTATTGTGTACTAAACAAATCTTTTTCATTATGTTCATACAAGCTATATATAACTGTATGTTGATAAATAATAGGCACGTAATTAAATTTAGGTGAGGTGTGACAAACCAATTGGGTTGTTACTGCATTAATCAGAAAAGGTTTTGATTACATTATTACTGTTTTCAAAAACCCCAAGTTGGAGAATATTGGGTGTTATACAACCTACAACCCACATACCATTCTAAAACCCTTTACAAGTAGCAACACAATTGCTTAGTCACCCCTCACCTCAATTTGGTATGTTTTTTGTATTCCCCACCTACAACTCCTCCCCAAGCTTGTGCAAGCCACGAGGCCCAATCTTATCAGTCGATAGGAGGTGGGAAAACCAACCTAGCGATGTCATTATCTCCTTACTGCCGCTTCCTTAATGTTTTCTCTCGTACATCAGTTTTGTCATTTTTATCCCCCATGTGGTGAGGCCCCCACTATGCCATCTCATCATGTTATGTATGTTTCTATGTATGGTTTAATTCATTTTTGTATGTACATAGGCGTGTTTTGTGTATAGATTAGTTGTGTCCCATTACATTCCTACTATGTACTAATCAAAAAAATTTCATTATGTTTTGACTATCTATATATAATTGCATGTTGGAAAACACTTGGTGTGTAATGAATGGATTTGAGGGGTGAAAAACCAATTGGGTTGTTACTGCATTGATCACAAAAGGTTTTGAATACATTCTTATTGTTTTCTAAAATTCTAGGTTGGATAATGGTGGGTGTTATAAAAGTTGCAACCCACATACTATTCTAAAACCCTTTACAAGTATCAATCGAATAGGTTAGTACCCCTCACCTCAATTTGGTAATTTTTGTGGTTTCCCCACGTGCAAATCCTCCCTATGCTCTTCACCCTTTAGGTTTGAGCACAGAGATCAAAACACATAGTGTTATCCAATGTGTAATTATTTTGTGCATTATCATATTTAACCAATGCAATCACCTACTATTTTTTGGTCAATCAAGGTGATCACCAAGGTTTTCATTGATTTTTTAACTTTATTCTTGAATATTTGATGCACATTGTTCTTTGCAACCAATGTGTCTTGTAATAATCTATATTTTTTTAGTTATCTATACAAGATGCTATAAATAGAAGTTTGATAGTGGTGTATGGTATCTTCCTTGTCTATCTTGTTTTCCCTTATTGATTATGCAAGTTATTCCCTCTTTCATATGTGAAGAGAGATGAGTTTGAGATATATCTGATGAATGTTCAATGCTTCACAATTACAACAAAATGGAAGATATACTTGCTGATACATATTACTAGTGTTAGCAATATGTTAAATTGGAAATTAAATTCCCATTGTATAGATTAATATGTTTGTTTATTTTCTATACAATCTAGCATGTTGAATTCAACACAACATATAATCCAATATCGGTGAAGTTTGGAATGAAGTGAACTCTTTGTAGCACCAAACTTCTTTAATTTTCTAATTTAATCTATCGCTAACACTTGTCTTTCTTCTAGGTGGTTGATATAGACAAGGAAACAAATTTGAAAAAAACAAGGGTAGGTGGATTGAGATGGATGCTTTAGGAGACATGAAGCTTTTGCATTAAATACAAGTGATTCTAGCTATGATAGTTTGAATTGCAAGTGTATTGGATAGTTAAATTTCCAAAATTATTTTACATTTAGAAGTTCTAATTTATATATACATGAGATGATTAGTGTGGGGAATGCAAACAATTTGCATTTTAATTTAAGTAAAATAAATGCTACATTATTGTGTGTGTATTATATCCCAAAATTTTACGTCAATCAATTTTCCTCATTGAAGTTTGAGTGTTGCATGGGAAATACTTAAAGCATCAATGAAGGGTGATATGTAATGCCCCGTCACATAACCCTAAAGGAAGTTTCAATACACTACTTAAGCGTACAATTTTTTATTTATTAAAGTGTAATTAACATACATGTTCACTAACAATTGACAACAACCTCTAAGGCTACAGAACCGAGTTTAATTAAACCCACACATACATCAATATACATCCAAAGCATTTAATGACAATAAAGAAATGGGTACTTAATCAACACAGTGATACAGCATAACATATAAAGATATATTACAAAGTTCCATAATCATTAACTTAATCAAAGGTTACATCACTCATTCCCAGAATGAGACAATAATACAAATGTGTTACAATTTACAGAAATCCACCTCAATACAAATGAGGGGTAAAACAACATGATACAAACTGAAATAAATACATTGCTTGAATTATAAATAGGAATCGCGAGCTCTTCAACTAGATACCTCGCCACCAAGTATTGCAGATCAAAGGGGGAACCAACGGTGTATGGTGCATGTTTCGCCCAACCAAGTGGTACCCGAAGGCCCACCCCCCATGCTAGAAGATAGTAAAAACATAACATGGACAAATTATACAACCATTAACCAAAGGTTGACTCATACTAAATCATACTAACACAACCAATCAAATGAACTATACAAATCTAACTATAACATGGTTACATTTCTTCCAGACATAAAATAGATCAAGTATGTTAAGAAAACCATACTTATAAAAACAAATAACAACTATTTTCATAGACAAAGTGTCATCGCATAGCTCATGATAAGATCTCCTCTGGGAATCTTCATAGGCTCTGGTAATGCCCAACCCAAATATATAAAATATACATACATATATATATACACTGTAACGCCCCATCACACAATCCTAGAGGAAGTTGCAATTAACTACTTAAACAAACTATTTTTTTTTTGGTTTAAGTATAATTAACATGCAAGTGCACTACCCATTGCAAACAACCCCTAAGGTTACGAGATTGAGTTTACTTTAAGACCCAAAAAAAAACATGAATTGAAACCATAATATTCATTTACTTAATAAATTAGAAACACATGCATTCCATACAAGATAAATCACATCATAAAAGTAAGAGATACCATAGATTACAAATAATAATAATTAAACAATAATATTACATCTCTCATTCCCCAAATGAGGTAAGTCCAATAAGCATGATTAAAATTTACATCTTCCACCTTGATAAAAAAATGAGGGGTGGTAAATTACAAGATTAACTGAAATGAATAAAGCATGAAATGAAACTAGATCCCACGAGCTCTCCAACTAGAATTATCATCCACATGAATAAAAAGAAAACCCAACGGAGTAAGGTGCACATTCCACCCAACCAAGTGGTACCCGAAGGCCCACCCTCCATGCTAGGAGATAGTAACAAGGATTCCAAGATAGGACCAACTACCTCTAGACACAGGCTAGTACATAACTGAACCAAACTGACACAACCAATCACATGTACAATACAACCACAAGTGCAACACAAGTACAACTCTAACATGGTCACATTGCTTCAAGATATAAAACACATTGAGTATGTTAAGAAAACCATACACATAAAATCTCATACTGACCGTTGTCGTAGAAAGAGTGTCATCACACAACTCAACATGGGATGTCCTCTGGAAATCTTCATAGGCTCTGGCCCCCACTAAGGGTTATCCTGGTGGCCTCAACCGAATCCTAACCCCCATACTCACTCATGCAGAATCAAATACCTTTCGTAAAGATAAGATAGATGACCTTGCCATTCCAGGCCTTCCCACTCATCCCAAGCCTAAACGAGCACTTGTGTCTATGAATGAGGCATAATTA
Organism: Sequoiadendron giganteum; assembly: GCA_007115665.2. Classification (NCBI taxonomy): domain Eukaryota; kingdom Viridiplantae; phylum Streptophyta; class Pinopsida; order Cupressales; family Cupressaceae; genus Sequoiadendron; species Sequoiadendron giganteum. The sequence continues at coordinate 814,687,593 of CM021102.1, forward strand.
TCTTGATTAGTGATAAGTACCACCTAATCTTCTAAGTATTTTTTTAGTTATCACTTTATTAAACCACCTCCAAAGGTTATCCAGTTTACCTCTTTGGGCTCTGGCACCTAACATAAGCCACTCTTCTACTTGACAACATACCAAACAAAACCAATCACCAAGGGAACCCAAGTGCATACAAAAAAGATATACAACCACTCCAACTCTAGGAGGAAACATAAAATGAAACTCACTTTAAACACTGGAGGCAACAAATCACATAATCCACTCCTTCCAAAGGAGGCACAAATCATCCCCATTCATGGAAACTAGGTAATTAACTTGATAACGTAACATGCACTACCCAAGGGATTCAAAATAGGTTGACAACATGATATGACAACCCACGTATTTAAAACCCCATATGGAAGACTCAACAACCCCTTCTAATCAATTTCCCCCAAAGCGATAACAAAAGGAATTACATTTAAACAAGAAAATTAATCAGAATTAGATCTACTTCGGATTTCCTAAATCCACTTCTTTTATTAACATTGAATACTTAATTACCTTAATAAAACTGAATTGAATAATGTTTCTTTTAGACAAAGAAGAAATTTAAACCAAATATCACATTCTCTAATTGTTTCCAATAATTATAAAGTAAACATTTATTTCAACCATTCAGAAAATGACATTTTAAAATAAACAAATGTTTCCTATTCTTGACAAAATCATTTCCAAAAGAATTAACTTATCTTAAAATAAACAAATTATTTAAAATCAAATATACTATTCCATCTGATATATTATTCTAAAATAAAATCAATAGTTTGACCAATAATACCATATTCTCATTTTCTTAATTAAACTTAAATCATGCCCTCAAGTAAATCATTATTTTAGTATATGTATATATATTCAAAATATATATCTATATACACTTATATAAAAATTAATAACACAACTATATAATATATATTAATATATATATATATATATATACATAATATATATATCCTCACAAGATATATATTTATGTACTTATATATATACACTCTATATATACTATATATATATTTAATTATTTCTATTTATATATACATTAATATCTCCATATTATATAATATATTATTAAAATATTAATATATAAATATACATATTATATATTAATATTTAAATATTATAAAAATCTAATATTAAAATATTAAAATATATTTTAATTAATTTATAAAAAAGTCAAAAGCAACGAAGTTTTAGCGCATGCATTTGGGGAACCGAGTGGATTTTAGGGTTTGGGCTTTGGGTGTGGCTTGCATAGCCAGCCATGGGCGACATCTGTGCTAACACAGCCGACCCATGTTTGGGCACGGTTGTGTGTACAAAACTGTCCATTACCAAGGTTCGCGATTGGGTTAACATAGTCGCCCCCAGCTTGATGGCGGCAGTGGTTGAAGGGAGGTGTGGGGGTCACGCTGGGCTTGGCTCCCCCCCAACACGCCTCCCATGGGGGCACAGTGGTGGTGAGCCCCCAACCCCCCCACAACAAAAAAATAGTAAAACAAAACCCCTACAGATGCAAATTCGCGATTTGGCCCAAGGGTCAAATTTTTAACACAGTTTTTTGATAGTAAACCCCAATATAATAAATATATATATCTGCATATATATATATATATATATATATACACATATGTATATATATTATATATATTTTTAAAAGGAATCTTCATAAAAATTTGGGAAAACCATTCATAAAGTAACCATTTTCAATCAAGAATATCATTTTTTTTTTTTTTGAAATCAAATAGAAACAGAGTTTTTCAATTTTTTTGAAGCAAGATTTAACATGGGTATTTCTTTCAAACAAAAAATAGAGTTTAAACATTTTAAAACAGCATAATAAAACTGTAAAACCTTTCAAAATGAAAAACTAATTGAAAGAACCTAGTTCCAAAAGCTTGATAACTGATAATGGAGCAAAGCCTTCTCCTCAATTTCAATATCCTTCCCAACAAGTCCAATTCAGCTCCACTAGAAAACACCAAATCCAGAACCCACAACCAACAATAATCTTCTTCCCTTCTCTATTTTTCAAATTCTCATCCTCTCTAACCATTCATGAAAAATTCCCAATAATAGCCAAAAAATAAAAAATATATATTCAACCACTATAATCAATTTTCAATTTGCATTTTCTAATTTTCAAAAAACGAAATTTAAAACCTTTTTCCAAAATTTCCACTTTAATCTTTTCAATTTTCCACTTTCACACAAAATATCTATAAATTTCAAAATGCATAACTTAATTTAATTTCAACACAATTAATTTAATTAATCAATAAAATAAATCTAATCAAGATTAAATCATTTTATTAATTAAATTAAGTTAATAATAAATTAAATAGCATTTATACATTATAGCCAGATTAATTTAGTAAACAACTTAAATACATAAGTCATTTATTTACCTTTTCCTAACCTGTAATTTAAATAAAATCAAGGCAAATAGCACAATATTATCGTAGCTGAACCAAACTAAAACCCGACGACACACTATGACTAGGGTAATGACTTGGCATGGAAAACCTAGCTACTATCTCCCAATTGAATACCATTGGGCAATGGACACGCTCAAACTTGTGAAACCAGGTGGAGTCGATGTCAGGTACCTGTCAACATGAGAACAAAAAGTATATTCACATACATATATATATATATATATATATCACAATTAAAACACACCGTGAAGAGGAAATCGCGGAATTGCAGGGTGCTCGCAAGCGAGTGGTGCAATCCCATCCCCTTCACCAATACCGTATTACTAACTAATGAATCTAACATCAATAATATAATCAAAACATAAAACATCATTAATTCTAATATCCACTTATGCTAATTCAAAACATGCCATAATGATAACATCTGAATAAAATACTATCACATCAAAATATAACATTCACATTGCTTTATAGATAGCGATCAAATAGTAACTGAGTACCAAAGTCAAAGTACTAACACAAAATAAAGCATAAAAAAACTGAACACTGTTAGATCAATAGAGAAAAACAGAGGGGTATTACATACACTATATATATACATAATATACATATACCCATATATACACAATGTATATATATATCATATTATTGAATAACAAAAACCAAAATCATAAAACAAAATCGAAAAATCCTTAATAAAGTGGGTCGCAATTTTGTTCTCACGCCATTCTTATTTCACCACAGGAAAGTCAAGTGGATCGCCAGACTATACCTGTAGTACAATCGACCACAGTACCGTTGGGGAGGCAACACGTCCCCCCATGAGGTGGGTGCACTACCTCATAGGCAGCGCTCCACCCAAGACAAAGTGTGGGCGGTGGGGAATACAACCGCCCCCACAAACCACCATATAACATATATAATTTTTCAATTCATTTTTTTTTTTAAAACGAAATTTGATTTCGTTTATCTCAAAATAATTTATGTTGTATGAATGACGATAACAATCAATACTTGCATTTTATTAAAATAAAACATATATATAAACGAATTTCTACATAATAGATAAATTGGAGAAATTTTGTCAAAAAATTCACCTACAGGTGAAATTATAAAAATTTCCAGACAACATCCAAATTCACAAAGGATTCTAAATTAAATTTTTTTATTAGCTTTCTAAAAACCAAACATAGGTAAGGAAACTACTAATTTTCATACAAAAGTTTTCAATCAACTCCTAATATATTCTAGGTTTCTCCACCACAAAATACACAGAGGTTTCACAATTTCCTTTTCCTCCAGAGGTTTATTTTCTAAAATCTAAATTGGTTTTCCTCTAGATTTGTTTCATAGTTTAGATCTAATAAATTTCACAAACATCACAATTCATAATCTTTGGCTTTTACTGTAACTAATATTTTCTAAATTTCTTCATGGGAGTCACAAAAGCTATTAAATTTCAATTTTTCTACAACAAATAAACTTCCTTAATAAATCTAGCACAACAATTTTCTACAACTATACAATTCCAAAAAATATTTTAACAAAACCAAATACAAAAGAAAGGAACCTGTATCAAGAAGCTTTTGAAGAATTGAAGTTTTGATGTCGATCCTCTTCCAAAGCTTTCACAACTTCCTCCCAACAACACAATATTTCCAGAACCAAAATAGTATCCAAATCCACAACAAATAAAATAAAACAATTCTTCTAAATTTCCTATAGCCAAGAAATTTCTAACAATCCTCTGTGTTTTCTCAAATTCCCATTCCTCTGAAAAAAAATATTTTTCTTCCCAAAAATAATCCTCACACTCCCGTGAATAAACTTTCTTCTTCTTTTACCAAGATCCCAAATTTTCTCCTGTGAATACATTTCCAACAAACTCCTAATTAATTCATCTCCCACATGTGGCAATTAAAAAATATCTTTAAACAACCAAATTTAATTTTACAAAATAATAGTTTAATAATTTATAATTCAAATTCACTCCAAATTGAATTTAATTACTTATAATTCAAATTTAATTCCTTTCTTTTTCAACTTTCTAAATAAACATATTTAATTAATCAATTTAATTACTTAATAAATAAATTTAACCCAATGGATTAAATTTAATTCACTAAATTTATTAAATTTAATTAATTAATTTAAATAACTAGCTTCTACCAAAATGTCTAAAATTAATTAAATAAAAACCACATTATTTAAAGCAATAATATTAAACATTTATTTCAATAACCAATAACCCTTCAGAATTAAATAATATTAAAACAAGGTAACCAATGACACAACAAATATGACTGATGACACACTATGGCTAGGGTGTAGACCTGACACATGTTACATAGCTACTATCTCTCATTCAACTTAACCATTGGATCGACACGCTCAAAACTGTGAAGCCAGGTGGAGTCGATGTCATGTACCTGCAAACTTGTAACAATATAACAAAGATCATATATATAAAAGCAACATAAAATACACACCGTGAAGAGGAAATCACAGAATCGTAGGGCGCTCACAAGTGAGTGATTCGATCCCGTCCCCTTCACCAATACACTCATCATAAAATGACAATTCCATATTACTCAAATATCTCATGTAAAATAAACATGTTAAAGCATGTCAAATAAACTGTCTCACAAATAAAGCATCACATAAATAGTTCGTCGCTCAATAAATAGCGTTCAAATAACACACATGATAAAGTATGCAAAGTATCATAGTAACAAAAACTAAAACAAAGCAAGGTACAATGTCTGAACAAGAAGCTAAAACAAAGGGGTATTACACAATACTACATCCTTTTAATTATCCTCTCATAATTGATTTGAGTTAATTTAAGGATGATTTCTACAACACTACATCAATATCATTTATCTCCCAAAAGAGAATGGGAACCTTTGGATCCTTTGTAATTAGATCAGATATATTTGGAAAAGAACATAATATTTATGATTTTACATTAGAGTATTTATCCTTTTAAATCATGTAACTTTTATTATTTTTCATTATTTCTACTAAATAGACATTTATTTGGTCTCATATGATTTCAAGTCATTTATGTGCTCAGCCATCTTGCATCTTCCCTAAAAAAAATTGAGTTGGTTTATTTATTCGCTTAATTTTAAATTATTTTATTACCCTGGGCTTTGAAGACATGTACCTAGCATGGACTATGACTATTTCAGTTCACTTATTTTCTCAATAAATAGGTTGTTTCTATTCTAATCTATCGGTGATATGTGCAAACCCCATTTTAATGGTTATTTTTGCACACGAAGAGAAGATGCTAGGAAAGGTTGTAGAATTTGCTTTTACCCCTAGAAATTAAATTTTCTTAAAAATCTCTAAAGACATTTTGGCAAATCCATTTTGAGCATATTGAGCAATCATTGCAGTTTAGGAGAACACTAAATAATTTGAAAGTGGCCCTTGCTCTTTAGCCAGCTAATAAAAATCATTATAATACCAAAGAGCACATAAAAAAAAAAAAAAAAACTAACGATAAATAAATAAACTTACAAATCTTAACAAATACCATTTTTCCAATGAAGATTTTAAATAACAAATAAATACCACTATTTTTAATGAAGACCTTAAACAAAATTTTAGTTTTTATTTTTTAAGCTTACAAAATAATGTTAAGATCGAATACAAATAGAGTTTGTAGCATCTAAGAATATATCAAAGATCTAGTACGTCTCGACATGCATCTATCAACATTAGAATTGGTAGATTAATGATGAGATAGAGTTTGTTAATTGTTATTCAAACTAAAAATAGATGCAACCTATAAATAAATCTAACTATCTAAACATGAAATGTGTGCATGATAATGAAGTTTATTAGTATGGTGGTGAACCTGGTGATTTGCATGTGGAGAGATTCATGCATTACTTTTCAACATACTCTTTCTTGAATTTGAGAGGGCTCACAATCTAATATCAAAGTGTCAAAAATTGAACCTTTGTAACTACCTTAGTGAAGATATCTAGTAGTTTTTCTTGAATGTTGATATATTCCAATCATACTTCCTTGTTTTGCATCAAATTTTAGATAAAATTTTACTTTAAATATTTTTTTTTTTATCTTGCTATGGTGTATTGGATTCTTGGCCAACTTGATGGCACTCATGTTATTGCAAAAAAAATGTAGGATCAATTTTTCTCTCTAATTTATTCCAAAAAAATTCTAATCCATAATGATCTTTGTACCTACTGAGGTGGCTGCAAGATACTTTGATTTTATTGAAGAATGGAAAAGTATACTTTTATTTTTGAGGTCCAAGTAATCAAACCAAAACCAAAAGAAAAATAACTATCAAATGTAGACTTTTGGTCATCCAAACTACCTTCCCAATAAAAATCACTAAAACAAAAAGATTGAACCTTTTGAAGTGTAGTAATGAATACAAAAATTTAGAGCTCCTTTCACATACCTCAAAATTATCTTGGCTTCCTTCATATGTATTCCAGATGGCTTTTTCATGTACCCAAAAACAAAAGAAACTGAATAAGCAATATTAGGCCTTCTATGGGTTAGAAACATGAAGCTTCCAACAATAATTTTGTAAGATGCCTCATCAACTATTTCAACACCATCATCTCTACACAACACAACTCCATGAGCACTTGGAGTGGGGGATAGTTTACACTCAAATATATCAAATTTCTTCAACATATATTTGGTGTAATTTGTTTGACTAATTTAAATTTAGTTATCACTTTGATAAACCTCAATTCCTCAAAAATATTACATTAGACCAAATATTTCATCTCAAATTAATTCATCATAGAAATTTTGAATTCATCCTTCATCATAGAACTACTACCCAGATATAAAATATCATCAACATACAAATTTATAATAAGAATATCATTACCTTTTTGTTTGTAACTCATTATTCTAAAAATATCCATCAATCCTAGCATATGCTCTTGTTTCTTTCTTAAGGCCATACAAATCCTTCTTCAACTTGTAGACTTTATGTTACTTTCCATATAGTTCAAATATTTGTGGCTATTCCACATAGACCTCCTCTTCTAAGAAACCATTTAAGAATTCACTGTTGAAATGAACAAGACAACTGAGAGCGAGGGGTGAATAAATTATAGAAAATTAAACCTTCAAAAACCTCAACAGTAATCAGATTCAGATGCATTCATTAAACCCTTGTTTTTTTAGTATGATTAAACATGAAATGAAGATAAAAAAAACTAAAATCACCACACAATACACAAGAGAACACCTAATTTATGTGGAAAAACTAATTAGGGAAAAACCATAGTGAGGATTAGCTCACAATATAAGTAATAGAAAAAATGGTAAAAAAAGGGTTCACTGCCAGAATAAGACACACTATCGAAAAAGGCTAACAGTCAGGTCTCACTATCATAGAAATAAATACAAGAAGATAGAAGAATGATTTTATATAAAGAAAACTTCTCAATGCAACAAATAATCCAACACAATTGCTCACAAACTTTCATAGTCTTCCATGAATGATTTCAGACGCCTTCAGCTCACTACCTTCACGAACCCTAACATTGAAATTTACACTGCTCTGCCCAGCTCACATCACACACATCACTCACATAAATATTGTGTCTATCTTTCTTATTACTTCTTTCATACTCAACTCTTAAAAACACCATACATATTTATATCAATCTCAACCTCAAAAACCTTCTCCAATGTCAAAAACTAGCCATTATACATTCAAATTCAAAATATGTCGAAACCTAAATATTCTCGTGGTGGATAAGAATGAAGGTGACATACATAAATCCTTAATTAGGAACCAAATAGATCCCAACACATATTAACATGCTTTCATAATTTCACATGTAGTGCCAATCACAAGGTTGACCAATACTTGTACTAAAATACCATAAACATTAAGCACATGCTTCCAAAAATCAATCTAAAAATTTAGGATAAAAAAAATCACTTGAACATGATCCAGAATAATCCACAAACTACTTAATATTCATCATACACTTCATCCAATTTTGCATCATACAAATACTTTGACTCAGAATAACTAGTAACCCGTATTTCCATATTGATAAATTAAACTCACTCTGTACTACACCAAATCAAGTAGAAAATTTAATATAGAAAGATACAAGGATTATAAAAAACTTCTAAATTCTACACAACCTAAAGCCAAAAAATGAAGAAATACAAAAAAATGTATTTCTCCCAACCCATAGAAAACATCATTAAAATACTAGATCACACAGTGGTGAAAATATCTCGCACTGTACAATGATCCAAAAACCTAAAATCTAAATATAAAAACCTCTAACAACCTTAAATAACATGTAAGGTCTACATAGGCATAGCATCAACACATAAGAAATGTTGAGCATGGTACCAGAGCACACTATGGACACTTGCATAACACAATTTAATCTATATATCAAATTTTCTTAAAGGAACTTAGAAACCAAGTACTAGACACATCATCTAAGCTCATTAGTTCATTCCAACCCATCTTTAGACTCTGCAAAAAAAAGATAGTTCTACATACTCACAATACCTCCTCATGGTCTCAGCTATACATGCACAACCCATTTTCCTCTTTTTCACAATTTTCTCAATATCCTTGACATCTTCATCACATAGTTGGAATTAATGGCAACACCAGTCAGTAGAAATTTTGTTGACATCATTGACAACACCTTCATACTTACAACAATCTCCCCTTTTATCATTAATGGAAACACAAGATGTGAAAAACCATCAAAGACAACATACACACTCTCTCTTTTTAGATTAGATAGCTTACACAACATTCTTGAAATCTCTCCCCCTTACAGGAGTATCTCTATCCCTTTGACTTAGCAATAATGATTAGACAATATACAAAATTATTTTTCATATGATTTTCTCTCCCCTTGAGTAGATGAACTTTTTCACATGATTCTCTTCCCCTTTGACACTGCACGAAAATACTTGCTCAGAATACTCCCCATTAGGAGTACACCCAAATAAATCAGAAAATCAATGACAACACATGGCACTACCTACTCCCCTTGAGAGGTAGCCAACAACATCAGTCTAGAAAAGAGATGGATCCATAGATCCACTACATTGATGGATCTCTAAATGCAAAGGAGGGGCAATAACCCCCAAATTCTCTTGGAGATTTTCAAAAGTATCTTTAGGAAAAGCCTTAGTAAATATGTTAACAATTTGATCCTTTTTATGTACATACTCAAGATTCACTTCATTCTCCATAATTTTCTCTCTCAAAAAGTGATACCTGATACATATATGCTTTGTCCTTGAGTGTATCACTAGATTCTTTGAAATTTTAATTGCACTTTTATTATCACAAAATATAGATATAGGCTCATCATACACAAATTTGATATCCTTTAATGTTTTCCTCATCCATAAAACTTGTGTACAACATGATGTTTCTATAATATACTCAACTTCTATATTAGACAAAGAAACTTAATCTCGTTTCTTACTCAACCATGAAATCAATCTACATCCAAGAAGGAATGCACCACCACTTGTAATTTTCCTATGATCAACACAACCAACCCAATCTGCATCTATATAAGCACTTAATGTGAAATCAATATCCTTAGGACACCACAAGACATAATTTGGAGTGCCTCTTAAGTATTTGGATATCCTCTTTACTATTGCAGCATGTGTCTCTTTAAGATCTTAAAATCTAGCTACAAGAAAAATTGCATGCATGATATTTGGTCTAGTAGCGGTTAGATATAACAGTCCACCAATCATAGATCTATATTTTCTCTGATCAACCTTAGGTGAGTCATATTTTCTTAGTTTACATCTAGTCACCATAGGATTGCATATGAGTTTGGAGTCATTTATTCCAAACCTCTTCAACATCTCTCTAACATACTTAGACTATGAAATGAAAATCCCTTTATCTATTTGATTTATTTATATCCCAAGAAAGAAATTCATCTCCCCAAACATTGAAATTTCAAATTATTTCTACATTTCCTCTAAAAACTTCTTACATAGCCTCATTTCAACCAAAGATAATATCATCCACATATACTACTACTATCATTATTTTGTCTTCATCAATTTTAAATTAAATATTATTATCCATGGTGCCCTTACTGAATCTTTGTTGTAACAAATATCTATCCAATTTTGCATACCAAGCTTTGGGAGCTTTTTTCAATCCATATAATTTATTCTTCAACTTGCATACCATATTTGGTTGATATGACAACTAAAATCCTTCTAATTGTTCCATATTAACCACTTCTTCCAATTCACCATTCAGAAAATTAGACTTCACATCCATCTAATAAATCTTAAAGTATTTATGTGCTACAAATATGAAAAACATTTTGATAGCTTCCATCCTAGCCATAGGAAAAAAATTCTCATCAAGTTATATACCTTCCACTTGTGAATAACCCTTAGAAAAAAGTCTTTCCTTGTTTCCTACTACTTCTCCATTCTCATTCAGCTTGTTCTTGAATACCCATCTAGTTTCATTTATATTCTTTTTTTTTCGGTCTAGGGACCAATACCCAAGTCTAATTCTTCTCTATCTGCATAAATTATTCTTCCATTTCATTCATCCAATGTAAATCTTTTAGGTTCAACTTTAGAAAGTAAACACAAATTTACCTCAACTTCAACAACTTTTCTTATTGTCAATACACCTTTCCTTTTGTCTCCAATAATTTGATCTTCCAAATGATTATTTTGCACATACTTAGGTGTTTTAGGGGTCTTCTTTAGATCTTCTTCCTCTTCATTCTACACTTCTTTTCCATCATCTTTTTTCTTATTCTTCTCTGCAATTAGGTTCATCTAAGAATTATCGATCTACTAAAATTGAATTCTACAAGTTTTCATCAACTTTAACATTTTCACATTCAATTATGTTTCTTAGCCTTTTCTTGTAACACCGATAAGCTTTGCTTGTAGTATAATATCCAAGGAAGATACCTTCATCAAACCTTGCATCAAATTTTCCTAATTTTTCTTCTTCTCCTTTTATGCAACATTTTCTTCTAAATACTCTTAAGTACTTCATAATAGGAATCCTTTTGTATAATAGCTCATAGGAAGTCTTTGTGCTATTAGCTTTAGCTTTAACTCTATTAAGTATGTGAAAAATAGTATGAATAGCTTCTCTCCAATAGACTCCCAATAGATTTTCCTCTTTCATCATAGTCCTAGCAGCTTCTTGAGAAGTTCTAATTTTCCTTTCAACAACTCCATTTTGCTGAGGAGTTTGAGGGGCAGACACATGCCTCTTTATTCCATGAACTTCATAAAATATGTTAAACTCATTGGAGGTGAATTCACCACCTCATTTAGCCCTCAAAAAAATTATTTATAAATCCATTGCATTCTCAACCATAGTTGTAAATGCCTTGAATATATCTTTAAGTGCATTATATTTCTCTCTAAGAAAAGTAACCCATGTCATTCTAGAATAATCATCAATCAAAAGCATAAAGTACCTATCACCTTTTAGGCGTATCACTCTTGTAGGGCCACAAAGATCTATATGAACTAATTCCAATAGTTTGGTAGAATATTGTTGCTTTCCCTTAAAGCTGCTCCTTGTTTGTTTTCCAAATTGATAACTCTCACAAACAACACTGATAAACTTTATGATTCTAGGTAAATCTCTCACTACATGAATTGAACTAATTCTCGCCAAATAAAAAAAAATCATTTGACACACCCTTTGGTTCCATAACTAACTATCATTAATTTGAGACATAAATTAATGCCCATCAACACTCTTAACCTGGTAGATGTTTCCATATATTCTCTTGCCACTAACAATCATAGTTTCAGACCCTTTTCTAATCCCACATGTTTCATCCTTAAACACAATATTATATCCTTTGCTACACATTTTTCTAACACTCAAAAGATTATGCCTTAAAACTGATTGAACCTATTCCACAAATCTTAGCTCTTGAACTCTCTCTAAATTTGACTAATCCTCCATCATTCTCTTCAAGTTTAACAAACTTACTTTTGTCTCCAGTCATGTGATTAGAGCAACCACTATCAACAACCCAATAATTCTTATCCTCTTTGACATGAAAAGTAGATACCAAAGTACCTTCAACCTTATCCTTCATCTTTGGAACACTTTCCTTCACACATATTTTAGGGTTAGCAAGACCAGATTCTTCTTTTATAGCAAAAAAAAACATTCATTATCATCAAAATCTCCATAATCAAATTCATCATAAAAAAATTCAGCATCTTCTCTCACATAGTAAGTTTTCTTAATCATTTTCATTATTTTCCTTGTTCTTATTGTTTATAGCTCTTTTTGGAAAGCTTGAAGCATAATGACATATACCACCACAACTAAAACATTTGAAGGGTAATTTACCTTGGTACTTATCAGTGCCCTTTTTCAGTTTCGAGTGTGTGCAAGAAGTTGAGTCCACTTTTTGGCCAAAAAGTTGAAGTGTTTTCCCCGATTTTTAAAATTTGTCACATTTGACCTTAAAATTTGAACACTTAGAGATGAAATCTTAAAAAAAGTCACCAATCATAAAATGTAGTACTCAAAGTCTAGTTTCCAAATATGTAAATTATTTTAATACCTAGATGATACAAATTGATTTTCAATAGGCATTTCTAAAAATCACTATTTAGAAGCCACTTTTTTTTACCATACCATGCACATGTACATCATCCATATTTTGACCTAAATAATCATATTTTTCTAAATCCTTTTGAGAAAAGATTTGTGACTCACTGAAGCATGCTTTCGATATTTTTTTTATAACTTTATTTTTATTTTTTTCTTATTTTTTTAGTGGCCATATTTGTTTCTTTGAAAAATCATCGTGTAAGTCATGTATAAGATAACCTAAACTTATCATTTTTTTATTTTTTTTCAAATTGAAAAGAATTTTTTTGAAGTATGCTTTCGTGCAATTCAATCGTCAAAAAATTATTTTAATAAAAAGTTATTTAAATACTAAAAAACCTTGATATTTCAAGTTTATGGACCAATTTCATCAAAAAATAATTGAAAAATAGAAAAAATAATCAAATTGTAAAAAAAAATACATATTTAGAATATACAATGTCTCATTTATCATAATTTTTAATTTCATCAAAAAATTCCACAAAAAAGGTCTTCAAACACATGTCCAAAGTCACTATTTTCTTGCGACATTAAGAGGGCCTTCAAGTTGTAGGTCAAACCAGGTGCAAAGCTTAGGTTTAGGTTCCCAAGACTTTTCCCAAACCAAAAAAAAAGCACAAACCTGACCAAAAATTCATATTTTTTAAAAACAAGATCCCATTTCATAAAATAATATTTTTTTACTTTTTACAAAATGAGATCCGTTTGAAAAATTGCCAAAATGGAAATTTTCCAAAAATTGAAACTTTTCAAAATGGGATCTCATTTAGAAATTTTTCCAAAGACAAAAGATTTCCATTTTGGAATGTTTACTTAAATAGGATCCCATTTTGAAATTTTTCCAAAAATTAAAATTTTTCAAAACAAGATCCCATTTTTTAAAAAGCGGGATCTCGCTTTGCAAAATGAGAACCCGATTTAAAAAAAATAGGATCTCATTTTAGTTTTAGGCTCGGGAGCCTGAAGCAAAATGGGATCCTAACTCGTTTTTCATGATTTTAAGATTTTTTCTAAGGCAAAAACTTCCACCTTAAGTGGACTCAACTTCGTGCTTTCACCCTTTCCTCACAAAGTTAGCTTCCAAATCATCAAGATCTTCGTTTGAATCTTCAACTTTCTTTGATTTACTAACCTTGAAATTAGTTTGTAATTTTGTGCCTTTCTTCAAACCAAGTTTTCTCATTTCAAATGTAGTTAGTGTACCAATCAACTGATCTCTAGAGTAATTATCAAAATTTGTAGTTTCCTCAATAGAAAATACCTTTTCACTGTAATAATAAAGAAGAGATCTAATAAATTTCTTCACTACTTTAGATTCCTTAACTAATGCACCAAGGCCTCTCATAGCACTTACCCACTCATCAACTCTTTGTATGTAGCCTTTAATTGTTTCTTCCTCAGACATTTGTATCATTTGAAACTATACCTTCAAGTTTTGCAACTTTTCTTGTTTGACCTTTAAATCTCCTTCATAAATGCTTTCTAGTTTATCCTAAACTTCTTTAGGGTATGTGCAGGATCATGATGGGCCAAAAAGTGGCGATATGTAAGTGATATAATGGCCCATGTGGCTGACAACTTTTTTTAACCTAAAATTGATGAAACAAAAAAGGTTTTCAAAGGATATTCTTAGCTTTCCACCAATATAAATTATGCTTTACTTTGAATTTAATAAATAATTATTATTCATTTTCTATTTGAATTATGACTAAAGTCCTAATTGATGGGTTGATTGAAAAACATCTATAACTTTCAAACAATATCACATTTTTTGAATCTGAAACATGTATCACATTCTATGCTTTGCATACTATAGGATTAAAAAATAAAAAAATGAATTTGGTGAAGTTTTGACCAAGTTAAGCTGGTTAGACATATGAGATTTTATATTTTTTAAAAGTTGTAATAAAAAATTCATAATTAATTATTTACTTGGAAAAAAATTACAAAAAAATATGCATAACATCGGGACACAAATCCTCTACTTATATATTAAATATTATAAAAAAATATTATCATTTTATTGTGGTTAGGGTGGTCAAATAGACACCTACTTCTTATTTTGTCCTTGAAATTTAAGTACTATTATATTGAAATTTCAAATTTTCACCAAATAGCTTTTAAAAAAAATGCATAAACTTAGTAGTTTAGAAATTACATTCAATTTGCTACAGATTCTATTCTTACTTATTTTTTAAATAATATAGATAAATTATTCAAATTTTTACATCATGTTTCCTAACTTTGATTTTCTGAATTTTCATTGCCACTTAAGGGCCTAGTTTTTCCATGATGATCCTGCACATAACCTTTAGCAGTCTTCAAACTCATAACTTTTACTAACTCAATATTTGAAAGACTATTCACAATAATAAATTTTTCCTTAGTATTGATCTCACACACCTTGATCACTGTACTTGTACTTGGACCATTTTTCGATCGAATATATGTAGTCTAATAAGCCTTCAAAATCTCATATCCCTGAGTTGCTAGATATCCTTCCATATTTTTCTTCTAGAATGCATAATCTATGCCATCAAATCTAGGATATTCCAAAACAACCTTGTTTTCCATCCTGGATCTACCTCAAGTAGTTAAGCTCTTCTTTTGAAAACCTTTCTCTAATACTAATTATTGAAATGAACAAGACAACTAAGAGGGGTGTGAATTAGTTGTAGCAAATTATACCTTCAAAACCCTCAACAACAATAAAATTTACATGCATTCATTAAACCCTTATTCTATTAGTATTGTAGTGTAGAAAAATGTATCCCCTTTATAATTTCACACTTGTTTGGGCCCTCCTTGCTAAAATTGGGATTCTTTATGACTTATTTAATGCATCTTTTCAGGGATAATCTCAACAATTAACTAATGACCAACCATAATTTAATGATTCTAGGTTGTGTTTTCTAGATTTAGTGATATGAGACTCATACACCACCGTGGGTGTATGGGTCCCACCTAAGTCTTGGGGCCCGATCCTAAATTTGGCATAGAATTTAATATTTCTTGAAATTTGTGTCCCAAGCCTAAGATATTGGGACTCATATGACCCAACTAGTGTATTAGTCTCACTTTATCTTGGACCTATTTGGAATTTAATTATTGGCATGATTTTATTCTCCTGGATCTCGACTTGTAGTGTTGTAATTTTAAAAAATTTGGCATAAACAAGTTGATAAGGGCGCCAACCCAAGACACAAAAAATACACACACAAATCAGAGAATCTTATTATATTCAGAATGATGAACTTTTTACATGCAGAGGATCTCAAATCCCCACGTTTTGCATTACATGCAGATTACAGAAAGAAACTATAGAAATTCCCCTTTTCGCAGTATGCGATCTTCTTTCCCCAAAAACTGCCCAAAAGAAATAGAAACTAGCCCCTAAATAGCCCGTTTCACCGTTTGGAGCCAAAAATGACATTCAAATTATGCCCTAACTTCTGGAAGCCCTAACTTAAGATCTAATAGTTGGATTTTCAATCGTAATACCTTTTCGGAAAGCTCTTGCAAAAATGAAGTGCCAGAAAGTGGGGCCTAACGGCCAACCACTTTCGTTTTTTGCCAATTTTCGAGCCCATCCAGAGCCTCTAAGTACCTCAAAATTGGCTTTGATGATTTTATAAGGCAAAAAGTAGAAATTGAAATTTGAATAACTTTTGAACCGGGAATGATCTTGATCTAATTCTTTCGCCAAAGTGCTTATCTTTCTATCCTGAAGCTTCCCTTAAATTTTTGGCCTCTCACGCCTTCAAATTCATAATTGCTAAAAATAGCAGTTGAGTAGAAAAAACAGAAAAATAGTTTTGAAAGTTGGAAACTCTTCTTTGACGAAAAGGGTATCCAGAAATGCAACAACATCTACAAAAAGCTAAATGAAAGTAAATATATTTGGGTGATGTAGGATTGCCCTTACACCACTGGATGCTCCTGCATCACAAGTATAAATACAAGATTATTTCAGATATTTTCTCCTATCAATTCAAGTATTCAAGAGTTATAGTGTGAACCCCAATCCTAGACCTACACTAAGAACAAGGATTCCCCATGAAATTCATTTATAATGGTGAAGAATACGAAAAAATAAGAATAAAACATGGAAAGAAAATGAAATCCTAATTAAGTATGCAAATCTTCAATCCCATGGGGGAATTGGTGCCAATTTTTTCTAGAAATTGGCCCTTTCCCAACTCCTTTGTAATCTCTTTGATGATTTGATGATGGTTGAAGCTCCTTGGTGAAATTTTGGCATAAAATAGTTATGAAATAATGAAATGATGAACACTTGATATGAAATGGATAAAATTAGCTCTCAATGTGAGGAGAGTAACTTTGCTCTAAGTTTTAGAGCTTCATTCCAAAGGAAAGCCTTCTATTTTATAGAAGAATAAGATGGAGGAATGAGAAAAATGGATGAATGTGGGATCATTCAACATCCAATGGCCAAGTGCCACTTGTCAATATGTGAATGGAGGAAGGTTGAGCACATTTTGGTGATTGTGCACAATAAATGATATTAGGTGGAATTTGAAATTCATGAAATGACATGTAGGAGGGAAAAAAGAATGAAAAAATGTCACTTGGATCAATGCACAAGAACATGTAAGAGGAATGAATGTCTTGTTGGAAGGACAAATCCACTTGGAGGGATTTTCAAATTTGGAGGAATATTCCTAAAATATGCCAAGTTGAAAGAAAATAGGGATTTAATAAATCTATCAAATGTATTTTCATGTGCAAGTGGCAAAATCTAGAGAAATTAAGTGAGTGGCTTAAATTAACCAAGATTTAGATAATTTAATAGGAGATTAGTTGATGTGATTATTTGATTTAGATTTTATGATTTATTTAAATCAAAGTTGAGAGGAAGATGACTTATATTTAATTAAATAAATATTTTGATTTATTTAACTAAAAGGAGATGATGTTAGATTAAATTAAATAAAGTTTGATTTATTCAACTTAATGAGATGACATTTAGAGATTTAATTAAATAAAATGAATTATTTAATGAAAAAGAGACATAGGGTTAATTAAACTAGGTTGACTAATTTAATTAACAAGAGAGAATGACTTAATTAGATAAATAGTGATTTATTCAATTAAGGGATGAAAAGTGATGATGAGCAGAGAAGGTGATCTAGGATGAAACGGTGTTAGTAATCAGGATCAATTGTGTCAGTGTATTTTCCATGTCTACATTTTAACCCTCTTTGAAGCAATGCACTTGTTGTGTTGGTTCAAAGAATAAACTGCTGTAAGACCCCGCTTCGTGTTTGATTGATACAACGCTAGTTTGTTATATGTATCCTTGAATAGATGGTGATATGTGATGCGAGAAATAAATAGTGTGGTTATGTGGTAATATTCATGTATTTTATTTTGACGTTTTGGTTTCATTATCATTTCCATGAGTGTGTTAGGCATGTATGTAAATTAGGGAATACAATTGAAATGTTAAATTGAATTATGGTAAGGTCAAATCTTGGGATATTTAACTAATAAACAAATGTGATGTATGATTGTTTCTAACGATTGCATTGGTAATGTGCAAGGAAGTCAGGGTACCAATACAAGAAGGGATAATTTATTTTTGGGGTTGTGAGGGTATTTATTTATGTCATGTGATCTATGTAAGTTGGGGTTAAGGTTAGAAATCATTATCTAAGTTTGAATTTCGGATGGGTCCCTAATGGGTCCTTAAAGAGGGTTGTTGGTCAATTTCCTTGGTTGGAATGCAAAAATAAATCCCCTAGGGTCTATAACATAATAGTAGGGGTCAAATGGACATATAATAATGCCCCAAGGACATGATTTGACCCCTGAAAAGTCCTCATAATGGAAAGTGACGAGTTTTGAGTAAAAGATGGGATGGAAGGATGGAAGGGTTGTCCAAGTGCATGTATCTTCTTCAATAAGGAAAATACCCTCATTTATGGAGGAAATGACACTCCACACATGACCATCCAAGAGTTGCAAGTTGAAACTTCTATATATTTTGGAAGAAGAAGAATGAGTGGGTGTTACCCACTTCTCCTCTTGGAGAACTTGAGTAGAGATAGTGGAAAGATCGAGATCTAGATAACTTGGCTTGGGGAGGAAAGATGGATACAAGAGCTCAACCCCTTCATTTAAAAGAAAGGAGATAAGTCCTTCCTATTTTAATTTTCCCTTTGTTATTTGTTGAAGAAAGTGACATATGATATGGATCATGGTTGAAATTTGAAAGTAGAGAACCTAGATGTATACAATTTGTGCTAAGTTATTTGTATCCATTGTAAAATTTTAAAAGGACTCCATTGATCATCTTGGAACTAAAAAAAAATTCCTTGCTCGGGGGTATGGCTAGAGCCCATGAGGCTCCATGACGCCATCATGTTAGGGAGGAGAGCAAGCCTTTCTAATTTGTGTGCTATATATATTGTTATTAGATAATGTTGTAATATTGTAGAGTAATAGGTTATCAAAGCAAATAATTTAAAAAAAAGCTAGTCCCATTGACGTGTTGGTTCCATTGAGATGTTTTGGTTGGTTTTAAGAGACTAGCAGCTAGCAAGACAACCTTGTCATATAAGAAGAGCAGTTGTATTCTCCTTTTGTTTAAGCTTCTCTTATTTGAAATTATGAAAGAAAAAATATATACATATATACACATATTTATATCTATCTACTAATATGTGATGTTGTGGAAAATTAGTAATTATATATGTATGCATGTGTAATTTTGTGTGCATCTGTGTATTCGTTCTCTCCCCATTTGGTCAGAGTTGTGAACCATTCTATTGGGTCTATGTAAAACTGGTGTTGTCACAATGCAGATTTTAAGTGTGGTAGCAGAAAAATATATATATATGATTTGTTCAACATAGATTGAATGGCAATGTATTTTTCTTTCAAATTAAGTAGACTGGCATGCAATATAAAAATATATGTGTATAGTTAGATGTTTTCTTTTAAAATAAAACATAGTGTAATACCCCTCCGTTTTGCTTCTCTTTTCATGTTGTTTTATGCTTTGCTTGGATTGCAGCTACTTTGATACTGGACACGTTTTTATTATGATGTTTTGATCGCTACTCTTGAGCGACAACTATTACTATGTGATGTGATTATCTGATTTATTTTACATGCTTTGATGAATTAATGATGACAGTAGAATTATCATGTGATTATTTATGAGAATATTATTATGACGTTAGTGTCAGTCTTTGATGATTGTATTGGTGAAGGAGATGGGTTCGCATCACTCGCTTGCGAGCGCCCTGCGAATCCAAGATTTCTTCTTCACGGTGTGAATTATATACTGCATATATCATGTTGATTATTTGATTACAGGTTGCAGGTACATGACATCGAATCCACCTGGTTCCACAGGTTTGAGCGTGTCGATCCAACGGTTAAGTTGAATGGGAGATAGTAGCTTGGTAACATGTGTCAGGTCTACACCCTAGCCTTAGTGTGTCGTCAGTTCTGATGATTGAGTCATGTTGTATCTTATTGGATGTTATGTAATGTTTTGAAAAGTGATGTTTTTTTTTATAGTTCTTTTGAAAATTGTATTGGCTGGAAGAAATGTTTATTTTATATTATATTAATGTTATGCTCTTGGTTATATTTAAAATGATTTTTTTTGAAATTAAACTTAAATTATTTATTTAATTAAATTTAAATCTCAAGGGATTAAATTTAGTTAGTAAATAATTGTAAGTGGGCTTATTAAAGTTGAATTATTTAATTTATTAAATTTAAATCCCAAGGGATTAAATTTAATTAATAAATAATGGTAAGTAAGTTAATTAAAGTTAAATTATTTATTTAATTAAATTTAAATCTCAAGGGATTGGATTTAGTTATTAGATAATTTAATAATAATTAAGTAAGTGTATTTGATTGTTAAATTAAATTAAATCAAAAAGGGAATTTGAGAAATTGAAATTTTACTTTAAAGTCAAATTAGGGCCTTTTCAAATAAAAGAGAAAATGAAATTAACTTGTAAATTCAATTCTTGCATTTGAAAGTGAATTAGGGTTACATTAGGTTATTTTGGAAATTTTGAGGAAATGTTGTTTTATAAGTTTAGGGCAGAAAAATTTGGGGATTCTTCTCCCTTCATTTTTTTGACAGGCATGAAAATTGTTGGAGAGATTTTGATGAAAGTTTAGGGAATTATTTTCTGGTTGAGGAATTAAATTGAAAGGAGAGAAAAGATTCTGTGAAGAAGGTGGAGCTATTGGATAAAAGCTTGCTGGAAATTCTTTGCATTGTGGAAAAGAAATTGTGAAGAGTTCAAAGGAAATTCTGCATCAAGAAATTTGGTGGCTGCAAATAACCAGGTTCTCTTTTATTTCCTTGTTTTCTTGTTCCTAGTTTAACCTATTTAGTTTAAAATGATATGAAATTTGTAAATGGGGGGATTTTTCTTGAAACCCTAGGTTAAACTTCAATATTTTGATATTCAGATTTATGTGTGTTAAAATGCAAACCCTTTTAGAAAATTTGTGGAAAAACCCTAGATCAATGTATTAATCTTCTTGTGTTTAGAATTATCTGAAAACACCAAGAAAAGGGAATGGTTTCATTTGCTATTCAGAATTTAACCTTTGTTTTGAAAGGTTTCAATGTTTGCAAAATTTATTTTCTGGTTGTTAACTTATTTTCTTCAATTTCACTAGAAGAGGAAATTCTGGAAAAAAATTATATATATGTTCATATACATTACATATACCATATTCTGAATATGATATATATAATTTATATAAACATATATATAAATCTTTTTATGTAGTTTCTATGTAATGCTATTTTGGCTGCCCTACGGGCCTGTGTATGTTCGTACCCTGCGTACGTATCGTACGAATTTTTTTGGTTGAGAAAATTTTTATTTATAAAAAAATTTTGATGTTTGTGGGGGGTTCGGCCCCCCACTTTTCTTTTGCACAGTGGGTACGCAGTACCCACTGGGCAGTGCGCCACCCGCATGGGGGACGCACTGTCCAATGGGACTGCGGCCCCCATTGACCCGGCCATTGTACGTATGTACAGCCGGCGCAGGGTACGCCGACAGTGAAGGTACTGCAGACTGCGACAGGGTACGGGGTACACTGTCACATCCGCCTTTGTTTATATTTTTTTATTATTTATTTTTGTTTTGTTTAAAAGTTTTGTTTCATGAAAATTTTTATTTATGATTTTTTTTAATTTCGTTTTTTAATTTTTAATTTTTAGTTTATTTAATTTATTTTCAATTTTAATTTTAATTTGGTTTAATTTTTTTTTATATGATATTTAATTTTTTTTTATATATTATATATATATTCTTTTTATATTATATATTTAAATATATATGATATTTAATATATATGTATATTTTTATGAAAATAATTAATGTTATATATTAAATTAGTTAACCTTATTAGAATGATTTTTTTTATATAGTTGTTTTATCGAATCAAATGAGAAGGGGAGATATTTTTCTTTTTATAACAAGTATTAGTTTTATGCATGATGTTTTCGTTGTGGAGATTATAGTTAAATACCTTGTTGAACATAGAAGCATCCTCCAACTAAACAACTAGTTATAGTTAAATTTATCACTCTCATGATTTGATTCAGTTGAAAAGTTTAAGTTTTTGATGAAGAATTTATTGTTCAATATAAAGTATAGAATGGAATAATTCTTCTTTTGTGAGAAACATTAGATTAGGAACATGGTTTTAGAATAACCAAATGTAGTATTTTCATTGCCAATGCATGAGTTCATTGATGTATCTTTTAATGAGTTTTTTTGTGAATGATTGTTGAGTAGTTGGTTTGTAAAGTCTTCGAGTTAAACGTGGGTCATTCCCTTGTTAAAATATTGTTTTGATTTCCCTTGGGTAGTGTTACAAGTATCTAGTTCCTCCTAGTATTGGAGTGGACTTCTTTGTGTTTGCCTCCTAGGATTGGAGAGAGTATATTGGTTCAATTCTGTAGCACTTGAGTAACCCTTGGAGTTAGTTTTTGTAGTGTGTTATCCAATTAGAAGAGTGGCTTTTGTTAGGGGCTGGAGCCCAAAGAGGTAAACCGGGTAACCTTCAGAAGTGATTTTAACAACTGAGAACTAAAGTAAATATACTTAGCATAGTAGGATGTAGTTCACATTAACCAAGATAAGTTAACCTCACTCATAGGCACAAGGGTTTGTTTAGATTTGGGGTGGGTGAGAAGGCCTGGAATGGCAAGATCACTATCTCATCCTTATGAGAGGTAGTTGATTCCGCTTGAGTTGGTATGAGTGTCGGGATTCGGTTGAGGCCACCAGGATTTCTAGAGCCTATGAAGAATGCCTAGAGGATATCTTATGACAAACCTTGCGATGACACTCTGTCTAGGATAACACCGTGTTTTTGTTGTGCGTATGTTTCTTTAGCATACTTGATTATATTATGTCTGGAAGCAATGTAACCATGATTAGAGTTTTGACTTTATTGTGCATATGTGTGGTTGAGTCAGTTTGTATCAGTATGAGTCTGCCTTTGGTTTGAGGTGGTAGGTTTCTCATCCATGTTACTTGGTTACTATCTCCTAGCATGGGGGGTGGTCCTTCAAGTACCACATGGTTGGGTGGAACATGCACCATAACCGTTGGGTCCCCTTGATCCTCAGTACTTGGTGGTGAGACTTCTTGATGGACATCTCGCATTTCTTACTTTTGGATTCTTGTACTTTGTATCTCATAATGTAATGATATTGTTTTACCCCTCTTGTGTATGAGGTGGGCTTTGTAATAATCGGACTTATGTATTTGTACTCATTCCGGGAATGAGGATTGTAATAGATCCTTTGTAATTGATTTATGTAAATGAATGCTTTATCATATCTCGTTTCTTTCTATGATGTTGAATGTTATTACTTGTGTTATTTACTTTCAATGTATTTTAGATGATGTATGTTAATGGGGTTTTAAGTAATCTCAGTTATGTAACGCTAGGGGATGTTGTCAATTTAGTTGAACTTGTGGGTTTAATTCACTTCTTTTTAAAAAAAAAATTAGTACGCTTGTTTAGTGAATTGAAACTTCCTCTAGGGTTGCGTGGCGGGGCATTACACATAGATCATGGGAACCTTCAGACCGCTATTTATGTCAATGGCAAGGCTTATGCCATACCTGACTACAACTACAACTATTAGCAAAGAATATTAGCATGAGTTAGTATTCACTCCAACACATTGAACAATAATTAACCTAATTAATGTGTTTTTTAAAAAAAAAATAGGGTTTCTAGTGTAAATTTATGGGCATGACACTTGGTATCAGAGCCCTAGGTTGCAACTCTAGGGAACTCTGGGAATAGTGTGAGCATTAAGTATTGTGTGTGCATGATGAGATGTTCAAAACGCTTTATGTTAGCAAACTTGAATGGGTTGGTAAGGATGATGCTATGAGGCTTAGGGGGTATAATAAATGAAAATCAAGTTGTGTATATCTAGCCCAAACAAGATAGTACCACAGTCAATAAAATAAAGAAAAATGACCACAATTCTTAAATACAATGATATTGCAACTCCTTGAGCTATGTTTGTATTGGTCACAACTTATTTTCTTATTGAACTATTAGTACAAATAAAGAATGAAAACTATACTTTTGAAAACTTATCACCAATCAAAAAAAAAAAAGGAAAGAATTATATGGACCACAAAGGGGATTAGTGTGTTAAAGGTTGAAATTAAATAAGTTCAAATCTCCAATCCCTTAAGCTTATTTAGTGGAATAAACAACAAGAATGAAACAATAGAAAACCTCTTGACTTTGTGTTATGTGCAATTTGAGCACCCCATACATTTTGAATTTAAATATTATAATATTATAAAAAGAATAAAATCAAACCTTTAAGGTGTAGATTGTTGGACCTAAGTCCAAGGAATTGTTCATTTTTTTGGTAGTAGATCTAAGATAATCATGGAATAATACTTTGTATGCCTAAGACCATGGTATTTCTAAGACTTTCCTTTTCTAAGCCTTTCTTGTCACTCAAAAACCTTAAATTACACATAGTGTATAGATACTTAATTCGTGTTCTGGTGAAGCAATGAATGAATAACCTTGTGATTGGTATGTAAGAATGTTATGTAAGATGACTTCAAATAATGATCAAGCCTTCCATTATTTAGCAAGACCAATTTAGAAAAGTGGTCAAAACCATATTTCATCTTGAATAAAATAGTGAAACTAGAAGTCTAATTCTACACGTTTACAAGTAAATGATGACCTAGTAAACTAAAGAAGGTTGAAATGGATACTAAAACAAGTAAAATAATATGGTTACTAAAGCTCAAGACAAAGGTAAGGAAGCATCAAAAGTTACAACTAAGTCATAATTAGTGAAAAATTGAATTAGGTAATGTATTAATAAATTCCCTCTAGTAATTAAAATCCTTGTGAAGAGACCTTGTCAAATATGAATTTGGTGATAAAAGGACACAAGTTATTACTATTTTCCTCGCACATAGTTAAGGATTAAAGGCATTTAATTCCAAAATAGGAAAGGATGCATGTCTTATTGAAAGTAATAATGTATTGAATCAGTATTGGCCTTGAAGGTTGTGTGCATGTCATGAGAATTGAATAATCAATTAGTGAATTGACAAAATGAGTAATGTATTATGTTCACAGTATATTAAGTGATTTGAAAGTTAGCTATATAGATAAGAGAAAATAAAGTAGAATAGTAAAACTTTCTTCAAATGTTGTGCATTCTATACCATTGAGTATACATATTGTTTGAAAAAAAAAAATTACACCAAATTTGAAGGAGAAAATCTAAACCTATAGATAAAGCTTTTATGACTTCTACTCATTGTGCATCTTTATGAGGTTAGATGGAATTTTGGTTGTAAAAATGATGGTTATAACATGTTATTAAATTATTCAACATTAGATAGTGAGATGCAAGATTTGTAAAAAGATATCAATGAGGTGAGAATTACTATTCTGTGATTTATCATGTATTTTATGCATTGAGTGTCCTTCCTTTTTCATATTGTTATATTTCAAAAAAAAAAGATATAACTATATTCTTTATTAAGTAGGAAACCTTCTTTAACATGTGAATATTGTAGTGGAATTACCCATATTGAAATGTCAGTAAAAATAACAAACATAGCTGAATGAAAGAGAAATAATGGTATGGATGAATATAGAGAACCAATCTTGATCATATATGTGAAGACAAACACTAACTTAGATGGAAAGAGAGGTGCACCATGTATTTGTTAATTTTTTTGAAAAAATAGAGTAATATGCCTATACTACAATTTGCATCATCTAGCAATACCTTGTACTTATGCAATGTGAGAAGATATTTTCTAAATTGAGAAGCAAAGTGAATATTGGTTATGTAAACGTATTGGTTTTGTTCTATGATATGTTAAATTTTGTAAATTGTACGATGTTATGGCATGTGAAGTGAAAACCAGTATATGTGTTGTGCCCCAAGTACAAGATACAAGGTATCTAGCTTGGGATAATGGTGGTGGACGTCTAGTACGATCCCCTATGTGTACCCTTCGTTATGGCCTTTATGTAAGCTAGTTAGTTGTGAGTTTATGTAAACTTGTTAAGTGTGTAAATGTTTTAGTAAATGAAATATGATGTATTATTTTGTGTTAGTCTTATTTGTATGTTAAATATGTACCCCTAGTGTATGGTTCCCTCCTTATGGGAGTGAGATGCCAGCTAGTGTAAAACAAGGGGTTGAGAGGCACATGTTCTCCCATTGGAAAATTATGAGCTTAGGGCATCGTCCCTAATCCTGATAAAGGATCTATGTCGAGTCATTGTAATCCTCCCATGGACGTTGACCATGGCCTACTCCCCCACATATGAGAGCCACACTTGTTGGTTCATAGTGCAAACCAATTCCTTGATGTTCATAACCCATGGGTAAAGGATGGAATTACATGGATCACCAGTTATTCATATTCATGTGGTCAGGGATCGCCACTAATTCATATTTATGTGGTCAAGGACCACCATTTATTCATATTCATGTGGTCAGGGACCACCAGTGATGCATACTTATGTGGTCAGGGACCACCATCTATTCATATTTTTGTGGTCAGGGACCACCGGTTATTGCATGCTATTATACTTATGTGGTTAGAGAACCACCATTCCCCTCCTCCCCTTAGGTGGCTTATCAAGTCACATGGTGCTTGTAATGTGCAGATTTTATTGTTGCAATATGAATCATTCGTAATTCTTGATGGATGTTTTATTTTATTATGCGCCAGCAATGTGGAATTTTACATTTATTTAATTAGGCTATTTAGCCATTTGAAGGTTGTTATAGTCCGATTTGCCTCAAGGACTCATTTAATTTTTCCTTTGGATTATGATCAGAATATTGCAATGTAACTACAATTGATCTTTATTTTGTTACTTGATCTTTATTTTGTTACTCTCTCTTAGATTTATAGTTTCCTCTTTGGAAGTTTTATTGAAACTTTGGTTTATGATCTTATGTTACTCAATTTGAGGCTTTCTCCTTGTTTGCCAATTGCTGGCATGTGTAGGTCGTATAGGGGAGTAGATGCGTTGGGGAATCATCTTGAAAGGGGTTGTAAATGGGACCGGTATGGGACGGTCATTGATCCATTCTCCCCCTCATTCTATGATTGTTCTTATCTATATGGAGGAGTCCTTAGAGAAGGACCTTGAGATCATCTTTTTGATTTGCTATGGTATCCAAGAATATCCATCCTTGTAAAACCCATTGTGTGAGCCTTATGTTGTAAATTGTGTGATTGTATGAGGAAAAATGCACCCATTGGGAAGAACATCCTCTATATGAGGATAGGCACATCCATTGGGAAGAGCATCCTTGCTATTGTTGTGTGTACATGTGAAATTGCAAGTAAATGTGGTGTGACATACCTATGAACTATGTGAGGAGGATAGTAACAAACGATGCAAGTTAATATTCCATGAGACATGGTATGAGTGCCATGATTATAAGATAAAATTTCCACTTAAAGACATATTTGGATAAAATGTGAAGCTAGCAATTCTAAGAAATGATGGGCCATTGACACAAAATATATATATCAAAGGTTGTTAATTCATTTAGATATATTTTTGTATTGAAGTTGGTTAAATTGTTAATAGATTAAAGATACATGGATGGTTGTTAGCTTTTGTTGAATTAAGTGTATATCAAATAAAGTTTCTATTGCGATAAATTTTGTTTTGTGTATTTGAATGTTTAAATCATGGAAGAGATTGTCTATAATGCATGTTTACAGTTGAATATTTTGGTTCTTTCATCAAGAAAGCAAAGTAGTTAGCATGTTTAATATGTTAATGTATGAACTACTATATGGAGATTATGTTCCAAACCCTAATGACTTCCAGGAGGAAGTCTAAGCTAAGGGGAGGGGGATGTAAGACCCCACTTCATGTTTGATTGATACAACGCTAGTTTGTTATATGTATCTTTGAATAGATGGTGATATGTGATGTGAGAAATAAATAGTGTGGTTATGTGGTAATATTCATGTATTTCATTTTGATGTTTTGGTTTCATTGTCATTTCCATGAGTGTGTTAGGCATGTATTTAAATTAGGGAATACAATTGAAATGTTAAATTGAATTGTGGTAAGGTCAAATCTTGGGATATTTAACTAATAAACAAATGTGATGTATGATTGTTTCTAAAGATTGCATTGGTAATGTGCAAGGAACCCAGGGTACCAATACAAGAAGGGATAATTTATTTTTGGGGTTGTGAGAGTATTTATTTATGTCATGTGATCTATGTAAGTTGGGGTTAAGGTTATAAGTCATTATCCAAGTTTGAATTTCGGATGGGTCCCTAAATGGGTCTTTAAAGAGGGTTGTTGGTCAATTTCCTTTAAAAAAGGTTATTGGTCAATTTCCTTGGTTGGGATGCAAAAATAAATCCCCTAGAGTCTGTAACATAATAGTAGGGGTCAAATGGATATATAATAATGCCCCAAGGACATGACTTGACCCCTGAAAAGTCCTCACAATGGAAAATGACGAGTTTTGAATAAAAGATGGGATGGAAGGATGGAAGGGTTGTCCAAGTGCATGTATCTTCTTCAATAAAGCTCGAGACAACACAGTGGCAACCTTTTGTAGGTAGATATTAATTGCTGGATCAAGATTATGTGCAGGCGAGGTAAGGTCAGACATGTGGCAAGTACCAATAGTCATAACTAGCCTGGCATTCGCTTCGATCTTCACCAAACACAATCTTGACTCTAATCGCAGCATAGGTGTTGACCCACATTGTTCTAGTGCCAGGACAGCATACGTGTAGAAACCCGATTGAAGTTAGGTTGAAAATTTATTAGAAGCTCCATCAATTAATAACATTTTGTCATGTCTGAGCAATATGTCAGTGAATATTTGAGCAGATTGCCCTATCCGTTGGATGTGTCAGTAGTTGAAAACAATTGTATAAGTAAGCTTGTTGCTTCAATTCCCAATTCCATACGTATCTGATCCACCCAATGACGTTTATTTTCCGGTTAATAGAAGAGAGGCATAGCATTATAATTCCCCCCACAAATCACTTCAGTTTTAACTCCTCACCGTCATAGTGGGTAGGCGATCGCTCAGCCCAGCAAAGTAAAAGTGGACGTTATAGTTTATTATTTTCTCCAATTCCTTAATTTAAGTTTTGATCTTCTAGGTGATAGTAATTTGCTGGAGTCATCATCCAAATTAATGCTGGAAGTTCAAAATTTAATAACATTATTGGCAGTAGATTGAAGTTGTTGCTATATAGTTACTTGGGTCGCCCTAAGTCTTAACTCCCTGTCAATTCAAAAGCATGGACAGCAGCATAAAATAAATTTCTGTATGAGCATCGTAGTGTGGCAATGGCTGGGCTAGTAAATTTAGTGGTAATTATGTAGTTAAGCAGTAGGATGTTTAGTTATTAGATAAAATAAGATGCAATTATTTATACAGCTTAAACGAGTGCAAATATCTAAAATGATACCTATGGTTAAGCGAGAGTAAATATTATTCTCATTCCAATTTAACGATAGCAATATTCTTCATAAGTTTTAGTGTTAGTCAAATAATGCTTACAGCATTATTCCTTTTGATGTTAAGATTATTGGTCATATTACCAAGGGAAGTAATATTAGTATGAGTCTTGCTAATATATATTACTCCATTTAATGTAGAAATATGAGATTGGGTGATGTTACATTGAAGCTAATTAAAGAAACAATAATAATAACATTTCTCTGGATTGAATGAAGTTGACACCATTAATCACAACTTGAAAGTAGATATAAATATTGCATTGAGCATCTAAGTAATAAAAAAAAGGAAAAAAACTTACTTTTCTGATTTATTTTTATAGAAGGATTTAAGCCATCGTAAATTCTTATATTGATTTGAAAAGCAAACATATTAATATGTATTATTGTATTAAATCTGATACAATAGTTTCTCAGGAATAGTTAGTTATTGAGGTGAATGTTAAGATAATTACTGTAGTTACCAATTTTTGGGGCATTTTAATCCATTATCATTTAATTAGATTTTATGCACTTCTATTGCCTCGAGAAAAAGGAAAATAAAAGACACGATAATTTTGTTTTTTCCTTATTAACTTTATGTGATTTAAATTAACTTAAATGTTCTTGGTAAGTGAATTGATTCCTACTCCCTTTGAAATATAGTGATTTAAAGTAACTAAAAATTATATGTATTATTAACTTTACTTTTAATAATTTTTACTTAATAACTATTTATCCCTTAATCTTTTGTTTATCTTTATATATATATAATAGCTCTTTAAGTAATAGGGTAAATAAAACATGTCATTTAATTGTGGTTCTTCTCAAAAATAAAATACAATAAGGAATCTAGATTATTTGTTATATTTATGAAAATTAGTAGTTGTAAGAAACTATTATTTGAATATATGTAGTATTTGTATATGTAAAATATGTGAGTTAAATAATTATTATTTTTACAATAAGAAAATTTAAGAGAATTTGAAAGATGAAAGTAATATTTCTAAATGTATGTGTCATTTAAGATTGTGAGTGTTGTTAATCAAGATGTGGTTTAAATTGAGGGTATGATAGATTACCTCACTTTTAAATTATGATGTGAAGGCTCAAAACATATAGTGGTTAAATAGAGAAATTGTTGTGACCCATTGCATTGGAATAACATTTATGATAATACTATATATGATAATATCATAATGATAACAATATTAAAAGTGTTGCTAATAAATATCATAATGATATTGATCATAAAGCCGAGGAAGGCTATTTATGTCAATGGCAAGGCTTATGCCATACCTGACTACAACTACAATTGTTAGCAAAGAATATTAGCATGAGTTAGTATTCACTCCAACACGTTGACCAATAATTAACCTAATTAATGTTTTTTTTTTTTTTTAAATTAGGGTTTCTAGCGTAAATTTATGGGCATGACATCTGCTATTACCAAAGTTCAAAAAAATTCCAATTTTTTAGATGCCCCATTGCTGCCCTAATGAGAAGAATTATGCTAGTATATTGGCCCCTCGAGAGATCAGACGATTTTTGGATGATCTCGTGATAAAAAAGAGGACAAGGTGCCTGACAAGTCCATAAAATCTCTAGGGTGCCAAAAAAAAATGTTAGAATGCCAAAAATGATACAAAATGGCCCTCGAAAGGGAGAAAATGGGATCAGGTGTCCAAAACCCTAGTTAGATGGCTAAATTAGGTCAAAAAACCCTAATGTTTAGGCTTAAATAGAACCTAGGGTGTCATTTTCACACTTAGCCTTTGAATATTTTTTTCATTCTGAGCTATGAGTCTTTATCGAGATGGCATATAGACAACTTCCTCGACATGTGTTAGAGCAAGTATAAGTGCACCAATGGCCAACTGGTGTAGGACCCATGGTATGTACCCCTTTCCTCACTTGCAATTTTATCATTTTACGTGCATTTAATAGGGTCAAACTTATTTTTAGAGTCAAGCGACACTACAGTGCCACTACAAATGCTAAATAAGCATCGTGTGGCCTCCAAGTGTGTCACATGTGCCAGGAGAGCCGCTGCAACCCACTTTAGAAATTAGGTTTCTAGTGCTAAGTCGACTGCATATGAAAATAGA
Organism: Sequoiadendron giganteum; assembly: GCA_007115665.2. Lineage (NCBI taxonomy): Eukaryota > Viridiplantae > Streptophyta > Pinopsida > Cupressales > Cupressaceae > Sequoiadendron > Sequoiadendron giganteum. Next base: position 814,719,887 of record CM021102.1, read on the forward strand.
ACCACGACGAGCCTATTTAGGGTTTAGGACTAAGGAACGTGGTCAAAATGGGCCACAATGGTGCAGTTTGGAATTTTCAAACTGTGACATACTTGCAAACAATGCCGCAATTTCTATTTGGAAAGTAGGAACTCAGTTCGAGGGACCGATTTTTTCAAAATTTGTAGTGAATTTTTTTTTGTGTAGGAGGACCTCAAGATGCTACACTTGAGGGAGCACAAATTCTTGACGCTTAGCAGATTAGAGGGTATGCACTATCTTCTTCAAGAGCATCTTGGTGCCATTGGTCTTTGGTATATCACATACATTCATTCTATTTAGAGCAATTTGGGGATGATGACAACCTTGGTAGAGCGATGGCACAACAAGACATCCTCCTTTCACCTTCCCACTGGTGAGGCCACCATTACATTTGAGGATGTCTAGCGCACCCTTCAACTACCTATCCATGGTGAGAGGGTCATATGTGATGTGGATGTTGGGAGAGATTCCTGCTTCATTGTTATGGAGATGGATGAGATTATCTTTTCTGAGGGACATATTGATTTGGAGAGGTATAGGGGCATAGTGCCCACCTTTAGGCTTATCATTGCTACTATTATATTAAGTCTTGTGGCACTAGATCAGCGTGGTTGATACTTTAGTCTAGGGTGGGGACTAGCATGGGAGTCGATTCTCTTTCATAGGGAGTTCCTTGCAAGGGGTCCAATGATGTTGGCCTCTTTGTATAGAGACTTACATGAGTTTTCTTATCTAGATAGTAGGGCCATTGGGGCCAGGGTTACATTACTTCATGCCTAGGCATGGGAGTGGATTGCAGTGCTCCATCTACAAGATACACTAACTACTTTAGATGTGGAGGATTCAGTTTTCTAACGGTACGATAGGGCAAAAATTACATTTACCCATACAAGGGTAGGCGAGATCGCCCATTGGCGGTGAGTTATTGATTAGATAACAAATTTTATCTAGAGACCCTAGCTTGGCCTAGGTTCATGGTATGATGATGTACAATAGTTATTATTTTCCCTTCAAGATAGATTGATGCAGGGTAGGGAGCACATGATGATTGAGAGATATATCCCTGACAGAGTGGCCAAGCAATTCGACGAAGTACAAGATAGGCCTGATGATCAATACGTGACAATCTTCACCAGTACCATGTGGGAGACTGCATGGTTCCAACCTATTCTAGTAGATGAGGTTGTAGCATCTTTCAAAAAATTACTGGCTAGGTCATGGCCATATGATTAGGGGCCAGGTGATGTCGAGGTTACACAGGGATACAGGCACTAGTTTAGACCCCCTCTGAGATTAATAGTTCTAGGTGCTGTACCCCAATGGCAGAGGTCGAGAGGTAGATCAGCTAGTTGAGGGAAGGTACAGGGAGGAAGGGGGGATGGTGATAGGGATGGGGGTGGGGTTGGACCACCTCCACACTAGACACAACCATGGGTAGAGGCACAATAGACCCCTCCTCGGGTATAGACACCTATTAGAGATCAGGTACATCAGACACCTCCTCGGGAGCATCCCAAAGATGGGGTAAAAGAGGTCCCACAACAACAACAATCAGTGCAACCAGATCACAGGGATGCTTTGATTCAATAGCTAAAGGAATAGGTTTAGGTCTTGACAGTTGAGAGAGACCAGGCTCGATAATAGGTTATAGCAGTTACTGCCGAGAGAGACCAGGCCCACTCTAAGACAAACTAAGAGATAGGTCAGTGGAGACAGGTTTAGAGAATTGCCTCCTCATGCTAGGGTAGGACGGTATCCCTACGAGCCTACCGAGAGGCAGTCAGAGAGGCCGAGTATTATTGACAACATTATAGACAGGCAGTTCCACTAGTCGACCAAGTTCCAGAGTTCTCACAACAGACTGGAATGAGGCCATTGAAGGATCATGGTAAGAGACAAGAGGGTGAGGGGCACAACCAGTAGGGATAGCTCTATATTTTGATCACATACAATATTTATTTTTTGATTGATGGGCTCCAATCTTGATTCTATCATATACTTCAATTTATACACACTTGATATGATCTTTGTACCATGATAGTTGTATTTTGGATGATATATATATTAGATGTATTTCTTTTGTATATTTTATCTGCATTTTGTGGTAACAATGTATGGATGCAATCATGATATTCAAATGATTTCTATTATGCCCCTAATTATTCATGCGATGCATTATGATTGATGATAATATTTTTGTTTCTTTTACTTATGCAAAATTATTATGATGATGTATGACATGTGATGGTTTTATGCATTATGATCTATGAATGTAATAGAACAAATGCAATGACATGAATGCAAAGATTTCTTAAGATACTTAAAATAAAAAATCTCTATTATTCTTCATAACTTAAGATGATAATGAAATGCGATGATATGATTAAATTTCCTATATAATATGATATGCATTATGCTGATGATTTGTGGATGCAGGGTGAATGCATTAGCGATGTTTTTGATTAACTGCCATGGTAGCATGTTAGTATGGAAAGGAGATAGAAGAAAAGAGATCCAACAAGCCTAACTTATTAATGATGATGATGATTTCATTACCAGGAGTTGGGATTTTAAAATGGTTAATTACTCTATGTTTGATAACACACATAGGTACAATGTATCAAGGTATTAAGAACCAGGATGGCATTGTACCTAGTGTGATGGAATTTGACTTCACAATCAAATAAGAGTATTCATGTTCACACTTGACCTACAAAACCTTATTCAAGATGTAGTTCAGATATTCTAAAAATCTTGGGCCAAAACATAGAAAAGCAAGCCTTCCTATGTGGTCAACAAGAAACCTAAAAAATCTTCCCTAAAAACCAAAAAAAGCACACATAACCAAGTTATTTTACAAGAATATCCAACAATAAAAATAGATAAAAATATAATGATCATTTCCCCCTTCCTTTCTCTCTAAACCGTTATGATGAGGCATCATTGAGAGGTCCTTGGAATGAATGCAGAATAAGATAAATAAAAAAAAGACCAAGATAAAGTAAACAAACAAGCTAATTTTCTTTGTACTGCTAGCCAAGACTAAATGATGGTGATACCTAATGTTGATGTACATTGTAGGAAGGATGCATCCTAGGACATGTTGTGATTAGGTGATGATGAGATTGATTGGATGATAAGCTATTGATACTTCGAGTTGATTAACTTTCTAACTTATTGACCTAGACTTGAGACTTTTGATGATTGAGCTTTTACTTTTAAACCTGCTAGACTTGATTTTGATTGCTTTACCAAAGGATGAAAGTAATCATTGATTTATTATGAGTGATGATTATTGTGAGTGAGAGTGAGATGAGACGAATGCACCATTTTAGGTTTTTTAAGATATTTGGATGTTTTTGATGTTTTGAAATGTTTTGAGGCTATTTTTGGTATTTTGAGATTTTTTATATTTTTTGGATTTTTGATATTGTGACCAAGAGACTAACTTAAAGGCATACCCTAGGGGTCATGGGAGATGATTAAAAAATTAGCCTTGCCTACGTTATATACGCAGAGACCACGTAGTTCGACTGACGACTTGACTTGATTACTGATGAGATAGATGGGTAAACAAATTATCATTTTATTGTGACAGATGCCTAAAGAACTGACTTAAAAATGTCTCAGGGGATGATCATAGATCAATCTTGCCTACATTCAAGCTAAGAGACGATGTAGTTCGGTATGATAAATTTTTTTTTTTTAAAGATTTTCAACATGTTTTGGATTTTGATATGATTGGGATGTTTTTGGATTTTTGATGGATTTTTCGAATGTTTTTGGATTTTTTATTTTTAAAGAAGATCAAAAAAATATATATGAATCTGATCCAATGCAGGTATAGGAACATGCCCCCAGTGTAATTTGATAGACTACTTTGATGTAGGAAGGACAAACTAACCTTAGAAATATGCCAAGTAGTACTTAGGGTGGAACATGATACAAACACAAGATCAAGCTATGATACAGACGTGGATGGATGATGGAAGGATTAATGATGATTGAATGGTAAGATGAACTTGATAAGTGAGTATGCAAGTTAAGCCGTGAAGATCTTGGTGGATGGAGAGTGCATTATTTACACTTTGCACCTATTTTCCAGGTTTTCACCAAGGTACTTGTCCAAAGCACCACCGAAGTGGTTTTCACTAGAGGAAATTTTTTTCTCTTTATCGTTTTTAATCCTTTTTCTCTTTGTTTTGGATTTTAATATTTTAATATTTTTTTGTTGTCACCAAGATGCCTGTTTACTAGGTTTTCATCAAGGTGACCAATTTTTTTAGGACATTTTCTATTTTTTTTGTATTTTTTGGTTCTATACCTTTAAAGATTTTAGACATAACTTTTTTTGAGATGGGAGTTGTTCATGGGCTCCTGCAAAGGTTCACCTTTTGATGTTGATAACTAATATGCCCCTAACTTGTAGCTCATTGTGACGATGAAGATGGGATGGAGACGACAATATCATTGGTTTAGCGATGAAAAATACCTGAAGCACGTGCGACATACTGTCGCTGAAGCGTCAGAGCATTGACATACAGTCGTCAGGATGGAGATGACAATATTGTTGGTCTAGCGATGAACAGTACTCGAAGCACGTGTGGCATACAATCACTGAAGGGTCAGAGCAGTGACATATATTCGTCGATCTAGTGATGAAGAGTGCCCAGAGCACGTGCGACATAAGAGCGTTGAACGTGCAACGTAATAGGCAAGTCATTATGGTGAAATTTCATCGCACTCGCGATGAAATAGGAAATTCATTATGACGAAATTTCATCGGATACATAGCAAGGTCATCGGGCGTTTTTGCGATTCGTCACAATTTTGACGAAACAATGCAGCTTTTAAAAACAAAAAAATATTCATTGAAATGTAGGCATATCGGGGTGACTCTAGGCGATATATACAAGTAGTAGGAGGCTCCAAAGTGCATCCATAGGGATAATGATAAGACATAAGGACAAGTCAATCAAAGAGAGAAAGTTGATGTGCCAAGACCATGAGAATTTAATAGGGGTAGTAAAAGACAAGATGGATTGTCATCAATGCTCAGATTGGAAGACTTCATTACGAAAATTTAGATCACAATATGATTAACCTTGTTTGGACAAATGCATTGACATTAGTGTCAAGAGTTAAGAGGCCATTCAACTTTGAATTTCAATAAATTATTGTATGCATTGTGTAAGTGTTTACAAGGTAGAGAAAGGACAGCCATGTGACTATTTAAAATATCAAACAACATGTCAGTTGTTGTGTTTAATTAGGCTTACAGAGGTAGGGATTTATCATTTTTTGCATACATCTATAGTCCAAGCTCTAGGCCTGCATTATTTGGTTACTATGTATGAGAAATGAGCAATGAATAATTGTAGAATATGGAGGCTATGGATGATATTATGATGGTCACATTTGATGTTGATCAACAATTGGAGCAAAATATAATGCCTATGATGAGTCATGAGATCAAGGGGATTGTCATGGACAACAAGCACAACCTACAAACTGGATTCTAATTTTGCTAAAAAAGAAAAAATCAAACTAGTGAATATTAAACTATACACTAGAATCTAAATTTGTGGAAAATGAGCAATTTGTTGAGAAAGAGTACCTATAGTGCATCTTGGATACTTAGCTAGTGTATTAAAAAATAGGATTGCAAACCCAAAATTATTCTCACTCTGGAAATTCAATAGAAAAATACAGAATGTTATCCTGGATACTTAGCTCTTAGACAGTCAATAAAACAATATGAGCATGATTATGAATGGTTTTACCTAGTCCCACTCTTGATCTCCATGTTTGAGAGCCTTCTCTTTAAGACCCCATGAGTCCAATTTGATCCATTGCTACCAAAAGAGATATTAATGTGTAAACAAGGAGCCACATTTAGACAAACTTGTTGTTGATTTCTTCTAAGAAATTTAGAGACTACAAAAAAGAAGATACCTGATGGGGATCATGTGGGCTTCGTAGAGAAAGCACTGCAATATGGCTTCGAGCAACAATGAAAAACTTTGGATTAGCTTCACAGTAAATCCTAATAGCATGACATTGAAAGTTGCTCAAGTACTGGGTCCTCTCCCTAGATTAAATTAAGGAAAGCATTATTGTAAACACAATATGTATAGAAGAATATGAATGTAAAGGAAAATGGATATTAGAAAAATATAAATGTAAATAAAAGTAGTGTGAGCAGAAAATGAATCTAAATTGTTCTTGAACAAATAAAATCATACCCAATTAGCATTAAGTTATACTGACCTTGTACTCATTGCCATTGTCAATCTTGAAGGTTACTTTGATGCCTTCTACATAAAATCTCTGGCCACGAGGCAAGAGAAGGCAGGTAAAACAAGTGTATATTGATGACTTCCTGACAATCAAAAAGAAAGGAGCAACCAGTCAACCCTATTAGAACAGAATAATCTTATGAATTGATTTTATTTGTTTTAATGGATAGTGGACCTAGTTCTCTTGAATTGAGATACTACTAAGATGTGTTGACTGGTGATTTTAGACTACCGATATTTTGCTTCAATCTCTATAAGTTACTTTTGTCCTAAATATACTCAAGAAAACTTTGCAAAAAAATTCCTTGATCTCTTAGAAATTATGTAGATTATTTTGTTAATACTTCTCCATTTTGATATTTTCTTTCAAAAATTCATAGAAAGATATGTAATGCCATATTTGAAACTTACATATTTTAATTTTATTAGTTCTGTAATTATAGTATATGATTCCAACAATTGTGAAACGCATAGGCAATATGCTAGATGAATGAAGTAAAATATGCAATTGGCAGGTGTAAAGCCAAATTCCTTAAACCTTGCCAACATCCTACTATCTTGTTTTAAAACATGTGCTTTGGAATAGGGCATGAAAATCCATGTAAGTATAATGAACAGGAGATTTTTGTGATCAAATATTATATTATAGTAAGTTGAATGAATGTAAGTAGAGATATTTTAGCATACTTGTAGATGGTACAAAATTTCATGGTTAAGTGGAAGGCTCCCATCAACAAAAATATCCAAATATCTGTGTATCTATCTCAATTGAGCCTCTAAACCCTTCAAAGCTGTCAAATTTTCCACTAACCTGTTATGCACAAAAGTCAAATTTTAGAGACCACTAAAATAAAAATAAAAACATTACATTATGATCCAAATCCACACACAACACAATGTTCATAGTGAAAATTTAGCACTTTCTTTCATCTTTAAATATTGATTTGATGCTTCAAATGATGCATTTCTTATATTGAGAAGTGCATTTCTTACCTTATTAAGCTTCTCTTTGTTTTGAGAATAGTTTAATATTCTCTACTTAACAGGGCCAACCACGTGAAGGTGGAAGCTCATTTGACCCCCCCCCCCCCATCACTCTCAATTCCCCATACCCAATCATATAACATTAATCATTCATTCATCCATTAATAACATATAACATTCATTCACTCATCCATTAATAAAATATAACATTCATTCATTAACATATAACATTCATTTTTTTAGTTTTTACATATTATCAAAAATATGGTTGTCAGCTTGTCATAATATGATTACAATCTCTTTTTTTTTTTGTTTGATTTTTGTAGCTAAAAAAATCTGAATTGGAGTATCATTTTCAAAATCATCTATCCCCCCTTCAGTTGTTCTGAGCTCTGCTTGTGATCTTAATGTATGTCTAGTCATGGATGCGGTTGCAAGGGGGGGGGTCTGTTGCAATAGTGAAGAAATGTTAAATTGATATGTTTTATTATTATTTTTACACATATTTCATTAATTAAAAGAACATCAGAGTGGTGCTCTTTACCTGAATTGGCCACATCATGTTCCTGATATTGTCTTATGGCCTCATGCTGAACATGCTGAACACCCTCTAAATCCTGATCTGGAGTTGAAACACGAAAGATTACATTAATTAATACACCGATTGCAATTAAATATGTTTACAAGAACATTAGAGTGGTCCTCTTTACCTGATAGAGCCACATCATGTTCCTGATCTTGTCTAGCCTGATCATGCTCAACATGTTGATCACACTCTACATGCTCTAAAGTTGAAACACGAAAGATTGCATTGATTAATACACCAAATGCAATTAAAGATGTTTAATTGTATTAATCCATACTGCATTTTCTATAGCACATGAATACATCTAGTACCGGGATGCACACCATGGCCTTCATCGGTAGGTTGCGCTCCACCCCCACTAGGCTGCATTCCAGTGTCATGTGCAGTATTATCATTTCTTATCTATGTAAAACAAATAAGCACATTATTATGGTAGAAATTAATATTGAATAGATTGCACAAGTATTCAATTTGAAATAAAATTTATTGAGCTTATTTACCTGCATGTTGGATGCAGTGGAAGATTGTGTTTGCCGAGTCGAGACTCTTAGATGTTCAGTCAGGGCTCCATAGCCTTGGTGGAAGGAAATCTTTAGGTCCTCTTTTGTGGGCACTCTGTTGAAATCAAAGCCCTACATTTTTGCATACGATCATGAATTTTGCTTCCATGGTGTGATAAAACGAAAATTGTTTTCAATTTATTATTTGGATGCAATATTTCATTTATTGATACTTACAAATCATGCGGTTGTTTTCATATAACCACTAGAGCCAAGTTTGTGCTGCCCATGTTTTTCTAATTTTTCCTTTGTTTTCTTCGATGTGTCGGGAAGCCTATGAAAAAATCGAAATATGTTAGATTATGTAAAAAGAAAGAGTAATCAGTATATAATTAAATTTTTGATAGTATCACATACCTTGCTTGGCCCGGTGGTGTCTTTCTTTTTTTCTTTTCAGCCTTCTCCTTTTCATTCGACACCAATTCCTTCCACTCTCTTTCTGAAATCATGGGGGGATGCTTGTACTTTCTATTCTTCTCTAAATGTGACCTATATTGGTCCCTCACATACTTTAGATAGGTACCAACTTTCTTAAGGACCTTGGTTCAGTTGAATGTTTTATCACCGACCAACACAACTAAATGGTTAATGAGCTCATCCTTTAAATCTTGATTTTGGGCATTCCACCATGTACGTATGGTGGGCCGGAAGAGCTCCAATGTAATATCACTTAGATGTTTATAAAAACCATCATTTCCTACAAAATGATCATGGGATCATTAGTCTATAAAGAGTGATCAATAAGTAAATTTTAGTTGGATTATATATAATAATAAATTTCTATCTTTATGGGAAGGAAATCCTCGGTCACCACAAATTTGACTATCAATATTCCCGTACAAGTAATACGGGAACATCTAGGAAATGATGCTAAAACATCACCAATACTAGCGGCCTTTGTATCCACAGGTACTGACACATGTGTTGGCATGTGTTCGCTGTTAGACGGTGGACTACCGAATGCCTGCATGGTATGTGTTGCCGACATTTCAGTTGACAATATAGGAATAGATGATGGGGTCGGATAAAGTGTTGTATGTGCAAGAAGATCAATATTGACACTTGTACCATCCCCTACTTCCTGGGAAACACTTGCAGTACCTTGATCATGGCCAGCAACATGATGAGGACACAAATAATCCTGTAAAAACAACACATATTTTAGTTCATGACATAAAAGAGTACACAATATAAAACCATGAATGACCTTATGTTATAATTAAAGATCTCATGACAACTTACTTGCAAGTTTTGTGCTCTCTCAGACAATAGTTTAACCCTTTCTCTTATCTCGTCTATTTGAGGCATTACGAATACCAACTTAAGGATTTCTTGATTGCATTTTTTTTGGGCCTTCCTCATCATATCCGCAGGGTTTGTGGAAAATGCGATGTCATCATCGCATAATAGTGACTCCACCTCCATATGGATGTTTTCCTATACTGATGGTGCCTTTCCCCGATCAACCAACTGCAACAAGAATATTAAAAATATTATTGAAATTAACCCAATAAAGTCATCAAAAAAACATAATAATAAAACATTTCGCTTGTATGTAATTTGTACAATTATAATGAGGTAAACCTGTCGGATAGAAGTGCCTAAAGATGGACCACGATCTGCGCTCTGGGTCGGAGCCTTCCTTGTATGTTCAATGTCCCGTTGTGACAAAAATTAAATATAAAAAACATTATTGAAATGAAACCATTAGACTTACAAAAAAAAACATAGTAATAAAATGGTATATTGGAGTCATTAATTGGAGGTTGGGTAAAATGGTATATAGTACATACCACCCCCATAGTAATTGTCTTTGTATCTAAGCGACTCAAATTGTAATCAATTAGCAACTCTTCCCCTGCAGTTATTGATTTTATCGCACATACGAATAAACGATTTCCCTCTCGCACCTCGAATATACAATTGGGTTTCTTATTTGTTGACTCAGGTCGTGTACTATTTATAAACCCTGCAATATTCCCTTATGCTTTTGGCCTCCCATCAATGTACCTAGCCACTCCTTTATTTTGATCCTTATCTTTTAGTTGTATATAATTTGTTGATAGTGCATACCTACACATACTTCGTGTATATCGAACCAGCTGCATCCAGTCTTTGTAACTGTAATAGGGTCCAACATACTCCATCAACTCAGTAACTTTGTCGTAATAGACCTTTATGTCGTCCGTGCAAAATAGGCCCAAACCATGTAATTATGATGGTTTTATGCAATATATCCTCTCATTGACACAAAGATCAATGTTTATTGGAGGAAGTTCCTTGGGTACCCATTGTTTTCATAGATTTTTGTACCTCAAAGGCACCTCAATGTCGCCTATGCTCTCATCATCATAAGAACATGACCCCCCTTCAGCAAGAAAAAATTCCATGCGTTTACGAAATTTTCTACTAATCTTTTGACCTCTAGTTGGTATCCCTTTTTTAAACCTACTGCATGTCTCACTTTCGTCTTCTCTTCTTGAATTTCCCTCGCTCGAGGAAGACAAATTTGACAAATAACTATTTGGTGGTACCTGCACTCATAAGGATTTTGGATGAAGTTCTTTCATGGTGATGTGATCCAAAGGTGACAATATGATTAATCTATCATTTCATTGCTAGAATTTGATAGGTTATAAGGTAATCAAGTCTTGATACATTGCAAGTTATTGTTACTACCGTCCAAATGTGTCCATCACAAATCCAATCTACTTAACATTTTAACTCCCAAACTTTGTAACAAGTGTTAAATTTGACTATGGTCCACCAATTACACAACCAAGGTGTCAAATGTATTCTCTAATTGTAATCAAAGGAATTTTTCTCTTCATTCAAGTAAATAAAGTTGAAGGGAAACACCACCAAGTGGTTTATTGGACACTTACATGACTAAAAATAGTAGCAAATTCACATTTAATTTCCATATGTCTAAGTGGTTAACGGGGAGGGAGTGTGTACTAGGCCTGGTAAAGTCATCATAATTTTATCAATGTTCTAATTCTTTATGACAAGGTTTCAAAATCTTCAAATAGTGAAAGTTAGTGCTCATAGTCATTTGAAACAACAACATTTTGATTATGTATGATGGTAGGATTTGATAACTTAAAAGAATTGGCTACCCAACAAACTTAAAGTTAAAATAAACTTTTTCAGTTTAAGAGGTTAGCACTTTCTTTCATCTTTGCATATTGGTTTGATGCTTCAAATGATGCATTTTTTATCCCACTTATATCATATTGTATTCCCATCCCGTTGCAATTGTTGGAGGAGTTGATACCAAAATTTCATATCAAGATACCACATTCTTAAAGCAATTTTCTGTGTTTTTACAATTTTTTTGAAGTTCTTTTGTGTTGTATGGATCCATACAAGCTTGAAATACTCTGAGATCATTGGTGTAGATAAATATATGTGTTCCCTTTCATTTGTATTTGTTTTGAAGTTCTCAATCACTGTTTTGTGGGATTAAACAATCAAATACAGGGACTGCCCTGTTGTGCCTATGTAAGGGTTTGAGGGAGAAATAGAAATGACATCCACCAATCCACCCACTATCTTGGAACTGTAACTCGGTGGATTGGTGTGCATCATGGTGTATTTGACGGAGTTTCAAATCTTGTTCTTTGAATTCCATCTATGTTTTTCCCTTGTCGTGGCTTGTTACATTATTTGGGAGGAACCTAAGGTTGGGTACGTTTTACCTTGGCTTTCATAAAAATCCTAATGTTCCATGTAAAAGCTTGGGTGAGATATATTCAGCCGTTACCTTTTTGGAGTGGGTATTAAAACGACTTATGTCTGATTGTTTTATCTAGGCCGGGCCCCTTTTTATAAATTGAGTTAAATATTTTTCCTAACTTTATTACTTCCTAAGTTTAGGTTGGCCTATGCCCTATGTTACTGATATTAGCCCAAACCTAAGGGGAGGGTTAATAATCAAAAGAGCTTCTGAAACTTCAACTACAGAAACTACAAACTTGACTATAAATGTGGCCAAATTAGCCCAAAAGATAGCTGAAAGAGAAGAAGCTGAGAAGAAAAGTTTGATGGAGAAGTATAACACCATTATTGGAGAGTATAGTAGAATACAAAAAAGGAATGTTGAGCTGAAAACTGAGGTAGACAGGTTGAAGTACAGACATGTGGGGGAGTCTTCTAGTGCTCATAGTACCCTGGCCATACGTTCTACATCAAAATCAGTACCTCCAACTTGTCCAATTGTTTCTACTCATGGGTCCCCCAACCAAACTCCTGCTCCTAGTCCTTCATTAGAGCCAGTTGAAGAGGAGGTTGAGTACTCTATAGATCCCACCAAATAGCAGATGCTTAATAAGATTAGAGAGCTATAGGCAACTCTGAAAGCAAGTGAGAAGGGAGCAGTTGCCAAGCAAAATAAAGTTGTAGACACAATTTTTAGGCATTTGAATTAGGGATTTGATGGTAGATTACCATCAGTTTATTCTTAGATTCAATAAGAAACATTACTAGGGATCAGGAATTAGTTTTTCCTTTAGTTGAGAAGTGGATCCCTAGGGCCAATGACCTAGATGTTATGTATAAGGCCTCTAGATTTGATGCAGACAACAGACCCCAATCATTAAGGCCTACTCAAGCTTTTGTAAAATCACTACAAGGTTTTCAAGCCTTACCTGATGATTTGAGCAGGAAGATTAAGGAACTGATAAAGAATTTTGATGACTAGAGTGGCACGTCTTTACCAGATTTATAGGGACTGCCCTGTTTTCCCTATGTAAGGGTTTGAGGGGTAAATAGAGATGAAATCCACCAATCCACCCATTGTCTTGGAACTATAACTCGATGGATTGGTGTGCATTATGGTATGATAGAGGTTCATTGCATTTAGGGGTCTTTTAAAGCAAGAAACTTGGCATTGAATTGATGCCCTAGGGCTGACAAGGGCAATTTTCTTCTGAATTTGTGGTTGTTAAGTCAGGGTTTATGAATTTGATGGATATCTTGGTAGAGTCATGGTGACACTATTTGATGGTCAAATCTCTACTTCAAAACAAAAATATTTCTAACAACTCTAAGAGCTATAATGGGATGGCATTAAAGGAACCTTCATATGAAGGATCTTCTAATGAAGGACCTTTGAATTAAGGTCTTCATTTGAAGGTCCTTCATGCCAAGGTTCCTTTTATAAAGCATTTTGGACATGCAATATTTAAAATAAAAAATACCTTCATTTCAAAGTCTTGACATGGCATCATTTTTGAATGAAGGTTATTCGTTCAAAGGTCATGACGACATCACCTTCAAATGAAGGCTCTTCATTAACTGGTATTTTGTAATTTTGAATGTGTGATAATAATTTAGGGTTGAAAATAAATCCATTTGAGCCTTTTTTAAATGAAAGGAAATTTGATGCAATCATATGCCTTGTCAAACTTTTAACTTAATAGTAAGGGCATCATGAGTAGTTTGTTGGGCCCATTCAACAATCTCTGATGCAAGGATTGAATTGTCTAGAATGTATCTACTATCAAGAAATCCAATTTGTTTACCTCTATGACTATAACTCAAGCAATAGGTTTAATTGTGATGGCAATGATATTGACAAGGATTTTGTAATCTAGGTGTTGAGAAGAATAATTGGCCACCATCCTAGGAAAGATTCTTCATTCCCACTTTTAGGTGTTAAAATTTAACAATACATAGATTGATGAAAGAGCCCAAAGAGCCTTTCCCCATGTTATCCAAGTACACATAGCAACGGTCTTCTCTTATACCGTTGGACATGATTTCAAGAACTTAGCTAGGAATTATTCATTTAACCTAAGGTTTTCTCATAATGCCATCATTGGAAAATTATGATCAAATTCTTCTATTATGAAGAATTGGTCTATGTGCCTCTAGTAATCACTATAAAAATGTGAAAGACTAAGCTATTTTTTTTTTTTCTTATCTTATACCATTTTACGAGAATGGGGGGGCCAATGTATGAGAAGATCTTTGGAAACTAGGCATGAAAATTGCAGGTTAAAGAGAATGGGGGTGCCAAACTTATAGTACTCATTGTCCCTTGGTCGTTGATTTTCCTTGAGTGCCCTCAATCTCGTCCTTGGTGCTTCTATTGACCTTGTTTTAGCTCCAAACTCTTCATCGGTGCTGGTATTGACCTTGTTTTCACTCCTCCAAAATCTTCCTCAGCGCTGGTATTGACCTTTCACTTGTCCAATTTGATGAGCTACAACCTGGTTTAGTTAGGTTTTAGAGTATGTTAATTCAATTTAAAATTATGGCGCCATTGAGAGTAGTGAATATAAAGAAAGCAAAGCCTATTATGGTGCCATTTAGAGTAGTGAATATAAAGTAAGCCAAGCCTATTATAGTCATGAGGGAAATAATAAAACTCCTAGGATACTTTGTGAAACCATTTTCCTTGGTTAAAGGGAGGCCATAAAATATTCCTTTGGATTTTTTCAATCTTCAAATATAAGGATTTGCAAGGTTGTTAGCAACATGAGTAATGGAAACTTGTGCAAAAAATTTTTTTTAACACAAATGGAATCTCCTTGTGAAAGAAAGGGGCTTCATAATTTAATATGATAATTTTTCTCAGCTCTAGAAATGATATGTTTCCTTAAAGAGGAAGGAGAAACCTAAAAGGTAAAAGATATACTTAGGAATCTCAACACTTCCTTATGATCAACCCCCTTCTATCCATAGGAATTGAACCAATTGGGCTTGGCTAAGAATGATTTCCTATAACATTGAGTTTTATTCCACTATATATTTGACCTTAAAGCTTTCCAGAAAATATCTAGGCATTTAATATCATAAATAATGTCACGTTTGTCCTTCAAGAGAGTGAGAAAGGATTCATTAGAAAAATGACCATTGAATAGTTGGGCTAGTGATGGAAATGTTGATAGTGAGATGGGTGGTCATAGAGGTGGCCTACAAGTTATATTTGGAAAAAAAGAAGGATAGAAGCCATTGATTGGAGTAGTGAATATCTACATTGGTGTTTCCTTGTCCAAAAAAGGGTCACTATGAGAAATGGTGTTGGATTTGGCATTGGCATTTACTCTTTTCTTCTAACAAAAATGGTGATAGGCTAGATGTGTCTAATACTAGAAATATTCTCCGCTTCCTCCCATGAAAAATTTTATGGGAGAAGGAATACATGATACTTTGAATTGTAATGAAGAGTCAATGCAAAATAAACTACTCCCTCTACTATCATACATGTTTTTGGGTTTATTCTTTCATTCTTCACACTTGGAAAATTGCTCATTTGGAAATGGATTAAACAAGTGGAAAAATTTGGGCATGCATATGAGCTTATGAATTGGAACCTAAAGGGTATGTCGTCAAAGGAAGATTTCCCATTTCTAACACTTTGTTGTTGAGGTGAGTTTAATAATACTATTGCTCATTGCACCATAGAATTATTTAGAGGTTTCCTAATATGACATTTCTATATGATCCTTGCTTAATTAGTTATTGGCTTTTATCTTTTCCTTTTTCTATTAATGACTTATTATATGATTGCATAGATGATATTTTTAATGTCATTGGGCCATATCAGTCTATACGATGTTGCTTTACTTCTCAAAGTATTATCAATAACCTTATTAATGAAAATAATGAAATTATCATTTAATGGGTGCTTGGGGAAGGGTATTGAGTTTTACCCTAGTGATAATTGTTGGTGTCTATGTATCATATTGCTTTGGCTCAAGAGGGGTATTTTTATCCCTTGTGATTATGTTTGAGGAAGTCTTCAAATGGATGCTATTTCCTTCAACCAAATTGATGTCATTAAATAGTCTTGTTATGAACCCCTTGCAGGTTGCTTGGATAATGTTAGTATTGGTAATTCTGGTCCTTCTAACTATTATGCCCAAGCTTCCATAAATATGCATTTACTTAAAAATAATGATATAGTCACTTCAATCAAGTTACTTATGGTTGGGAGGTTTCTCCATGGTATGATCGTATGAACAGGTTAGTTTTGCATGATAGTGAATAAGCCTCAAATTTTTGCGAAGTCTATTCTCTTAGGTGAATGCTTGTGTTTTCTTCCTACTAAGTTCCAAATGTATAATATTTCTTAGTTTAATATTTTTTGTAATGGTTTAGATACTACAGGGGATATATGATGCCACACTAAACTCACATCCCCTAAGGAGGTGAGAAATAATGCCATATGATGACATTTTTTTAAGAGAGTAGAATTGCTCCCTACTTTGAGTCCCTATGTTGCTCTGGTCAAGTCCTTTCAAAATAATTTTCTGCTTCATAAAAGGATAAAAAGGTTATTGTGGGCGGTGTTAGATTTCTTGTTTCAAAGGAAACCATCAGAGCTACTACTAGGTTGAATATTGAAGGTAGGAAGGTCATTAATAGGGAAAAATTATGGACACAGAAACCATCAACCAAATTTTGAAAAGGGGAGAACTCATTGAATTATAAATGGTTTTGAATGATGAGTTTAGTAGAGTGCCAATTAAGTACTTCAGTGTTGAAGGTAGTTTTAAATGTGTTTTTCATTACCATTTCTCACATAACCATCTTAAACATAATAAGATTGCTTGTTTTCCTTATTTTGTCCTAAGTTCTCTTAAGTGTTTAGGTAAGGAGGTGTTAATGGATAAATTTGTGACGCCTCTACATAAGGGGTTAATTTTTAGACTCCATAAGTCCACCTTGCTATGTTCTCTTATAATTCTGTTAGCTCTCTTATTTCAAAGTCTAATCTATTCCCTACCCCTATTCTTATCAAAGCTAAAGGTGGGAATCTTAGTGATTTTCATGATCCCTCTCCTTCTAAGGGTAAGAGAAATCCTATCAAACATTCCTCATTCCTTGTCAAGCAAAAAATTACATTTTATGATGTGCCTAGTAAAGTGGTGGAGGGAAATCTTGAGCTTGGTAAAGTTGTGGCTGATTATGATGACTTAGGTTGCCCTAATATTTTTTCCATTCGTTCTCTATTGAAGGTCGCCTCTCATATCCACGTGGAAATTCATAGTGATGTTGACATCTCCAAGACTAAGAGTAGAAACCCTAAATTTTAGTCCTCACTTGTGGGCAACAACGACTAAGGTTCTTATTGTTGCTACTGTTAATAATAAGATTGCTATAGGAAAATGTTTTAAGGGGAACCTTGTAAGAAGATATAATAGGTTGGTGGCCATAATTTCTACTACCCCTATCACTACATCCAATGTAGAATTAGTTGTTTCTAATTAACAAAAAAGGCTTTGTTGATCACAAGGACAATGACTGCATCAATAGTGGGAACAAAGAGTTTAGTCACTCTCAAGACTTCATGTAAGAGGAAGATGTTTCTCTTTCCAATGATTTTGGTGTCAACCTTTTTTAGAAATGAATGTTATTTATGACACTAAGTCTTCTAACATAGGGGATGATTGAATTTAGTCCCTAGAAATGATATGGTGGCCATGGATGATGTCAAGGGTAAAGGAATTTAGGTGGAAAATAAGTTTGATCTTGTGCATTTATGTTCTCATGATGGCCATAACACCAATTCTATTAATTATTTGGAGCAAATTCTAGAAACTTTGGAGGAAAGAGTCAATAATGTGCTTAATTTTAGTAATAAGGTGATCCATAGGCTACTTCTATGCTTCTACTCTAGAATGTTGTGTGGGAGTTCTAGAAAAGAAGGTTGAAGGGTAATCTTGATAGTCTTGTTTTAAAGAAGGATAGAAAGAAATACCCTAAGGATGATATTTTTTCTTTCCTTTTTGAAGATTGGGGATATGTGACTCCCCAAAAGACATGCTACAACTTGTAGTTTTTTCTTGTTGTTTGTTAGTTATTTATGTGCTATTTTTCTTTGTTCTTCTATTAATTATTTATAGTTAGTTATTTTTTGGTTTTTCTTTTCATATCCTCTAGGCTTGCTCTGTAATAGGGGTTGGACCTTTGTTTCCCAATTTATATATAAAAAATAACCAAGTCGATTTATTTTTTTGCAATTATTGTGATAAAATGAGGATTTGGCATAGTTTAATAAGACACCTCACTATTTATTGCTAAATTTGTTGTATTTGCTGAATATATCTTAGAAATAATTTATCCATGTGTAACACAATAGTTTACAAATATGGATAGTGATGCCTAGGTTAACTTAGATTTTCACTTGGAATCTGAAGTAGACCTTTAAGAATTAAATTTGGAATCTAATAAACTATGTCAAGGCTTCATTAACCACATCAAAGATAAGTATATTCCTTTTAAACTACCTTATAAGCTAAAATGAAGTGGCCACCATCGAAAATTGTGTCCATTCATATCAGTCAGGATTGTGGGGAATGGTCATGATCAACTGATGGATGATCAACGATCATTAAAAAATAATTCCAACATCTAGCTCCCTCGATGACATGTTTGGGAACTAACCCATGTTGGCTCTGTTACTATATTCACAGGGTTCAGTATGTTGGGTTCACCACAAAACCCCTCACTTCATAGCTAGGGAAAAATGAGACTTCCTTGCTCCCAAGACTATGATGAACACCTGAGTCACTATGGGACTCAAGGTGGGAGCTACTTCTTTTCGATCCTAGAAGGAAGAGTACTGGAACACCCTTTCCATTTGGTGTTCGGCTATGGACTCTCGGTGAAACCCGGTTGCATCCCTATGGTGCTCCTTTCCTTGAACAACCATACCTCCCTATATAAGTTATTAGTCCAAATACTAGACATCGGTAGGATGAAACCGTACTCTGGGCTGACTCCCCCATTTCTGACTTCTCATCACTAGTAATAACCCATGCATAGGGACCTTCGACCCTTGATTTGTAGACTCTTCCTAGCTTGGCTAACATCTTGATGAGTCCAGCTCACCTTGTAGAGTTGCCTTACCCTTGCAACCTACCTTAACTCGCCATGCGTTGGCATGACTTGGCACTTCTTTATGCTCCATGTTGCTATGCCCATGCTACCCCGGGTAACTCGGCTTCAAAATTAGAACCTTGTTGTCCCAACTTGCCTTAAGATTCAAAAAAGAAAAAAGCAAAGAAAAATATGCCTCGAAAATGATAAATCTCTTCGTATATTATATAGATTATATATAAGGTATATAAGCTAGTTAAATCATTATAATATTGTTAAATCATTAATTATATTACAAATGAACACTGCTTTCAAATTCTTTGTTCTCTAAAGCATTGCTTCTTGCATTTGTTCTTGATACAAGCAACATCCAATCATCGATTGTGGGATTGACATCCTTAATGTTTGTTAGAATTTGCGAAATATTTGTTGTTCTTCATTTTGTCCATCTTGTCGAAAAACACAACTTAATGTAATGACCATTTTGAATTCTTCCCATAGTAGCTTTTCTCACCTTTTGCTTTCATATGGAGCCATGTCATTGACTGGAGGTAATTGTGCCAAGTCTCCAACTAAAATCATGTAGATATGCCTAAATATAAAATATTTAATTAAATTGATAAGTATGAATTTGTATAGAAGGAACTATAATAGAATTGAATAAAAAATATTGTAATGTAAAGTTATCAAAGGTAGCAATTTCGATCTAGAACTCACCTCCAAAACTTTGGTTACTATATTCTGGAATCTATGTTTTCAAGCAACCTCTCCCCAAATAAACTCATTTCATCTATCAATATGTATCTGACATGTGATATTTCTTCTTGGAAAGTTGTAAGTCTTGTCCCTTCTAGTTCATTGAAATATCTTATTGCAATTCTTTGCTTTGAATGAATGGTTGAAGCACCAATGTTGAATGTTGCAACTCCAGTAGGCATGAATATAAGTAGAGGAGATTGTTTGGGAGAATAATTCTTTTCTAGTGCTAGGTTGTGTGTTAGGTTATATAATGTTTGAGCCTAGCCTCAAACACTACAATTAGGGTCGGGTTAGGTTATGTGTTTTCTTTAGGGTTAGGTTTGGGATTAGGTTTATGGTTATGGTTAGAGTTTAGGGTAATCTCTAAATTTAAGTTTAAGTCATAGTTGATTATTTTCCCACAAAAGGAAATTAGATCCATTTTTTCTCATGTTCATTATAGCCAACTATGGCTTAATCTTAAATTTAGACCTTTTCTTGAAACCTAACATCATATCCCTAATCTAACCATAACCCTAACCCTAATCATAAGATTGACTCATACCCCGACCTTAACCCTAGCCCTGACAATAAACCTAATCCTAACCCTTACTTGGAAACTAAACCATCATTTTCTCATTAATGTAACCCTGACCATAACTTTAACCCTAACACTATTTCTCAAAACCATAATCTTAACCATAACCCAAATCCTTTTTATCACAACCCTAAACATAAACATAACTCTAACCCTAAACCCTAAACCATGATCCTAATTCTAATCTAACCCTAACACTAACCTTAACTTACACCCTAACCTTAACCCTAATTGTAACCCTAAACTAAAGACAAATGCTACACCCTAAACTATAATCCAAATCTTAAACCTAGCCCTAACCCTAATCATAACCTAACCCTTTTTCTCAAAACCTTAACCTTGACCCTAACCCTCACCTTTATCCTATCTTTATAACCCTAACCACAACCAAAACTCTAACCCCAACCCTAACCCTAATTACCTAACCCTAAATATTTTTTCTTTTATTAATTAGTTGCATTCACTCTAATAACCCTAAACCTATCTGTAAACCTAACCCTAGCCCTATCTGTGGCCCTAATCCTAACCCCAACTCTAAGCCAAATATAAAAACAACCCTTAATCATAACAATAACCCTAAAAATTAATTCTAAATATAACCCTAATACTATAATCCCTAATTGTAATCCTAAACCCTAACCCTATTTTCATATCTATTCCCAACCATAACCAAAACTCTAAATCTAACCCTAACCCTATTTTCATATTATGTTTTCCTTATGATTGGTTGACTCTTATACTAAATCTGAGTGTTGTTTGTGTTTTGACATGAGTAGATTAATATTTTTTTAATTTTTAAAATGAAGATCAAAATTACATGCACATAGAATGAACCATTTTTTAGTTACAACACTTGGTCTCTTCAAAATAATCAGAGAAGATTAGGGAGAGGAAGGAATGCACACCAAACTACAAAATAGGGGTAGTTGTGGCTTTGTTAGTTTTCTTTATATAGTCTACCTATTTCCTATAGGGATAAATATTTAATCACTATACAAATGAAAGATGGTTGATTATCTATTGAATATTGTTTTGTGTGTTTTGAAATGGAAGATATCTATGTTGGAAAACAAGGATAGACAACTGAGAGGGGGGGTGAATCAGTTGTTACAAAATTGAAACTTATTTAACCTTATTAACCTTTAATCTCAGATTTGATAATTAACAGTGAAAGCATGAATCAACAACACATCAGAAGCACACATAACACCAAGATTTTTGTGTACAAACCATGTTAGGGGAAAAAACACGGTGGAGGTTAATCCACAATTTATACCCTATTAAAAGTATAAAATAAATGAATAAGGAATGCACATGCATTCAGGAAAACTACCTAGATCTCACTGCTCAAAGGGAAGGCTCACTGCCTTACATAAGGTAATAAAATTAAATCCATCTGATGAGGTTGAATCGAGAAATTGGCTTCTTCAAAATCCTAATGACAGTTTTAGTTAGGCACATAAATAATTATTCATACTTTGTGTAAACTTCTTCACACTCTACTCTACATTCAAATAATCTAATATGTATTCATAGACATCTCACATACACTTCACATACATTATCTCTAGATGAATAAAACAATCGCTCTTATATATCCACTTCATGAATTTACATTAACAACTCTGTCGACCAAAAATAAATAATAGATGAATACAAACTCTCGGCCCAATTCATGAACAAATCTCAATGCGCACCAACCTAAATCGGTCACAACATAATGAAGACCTAAAGCAACATCCTCGAACATGCCAAGAATTCAAAAATTAATCCACAAGGATCTACAACACGCTACCACCATCATGTCAACCAAGAACATGAAAAATTGAACATGGAAAGGAAAAACCTTTGATCACGAGCACACTAATTAACGCGGACGTACCACAATGATAGAGTATGAGATCAAGAAATGTCAATGAACATCTCAAGAGCATACACAACAATTCAATTCACCAGAATTACATTCTCTTCTTTCAGAAACACCAACTATAGCAACAAAATAATTGTAGGAACACAAAAACTCATAACTCACTCCAATCTTGATGCAAACCTCTAAAACTTCCAGAGGATATACTAGATAGGCTCAACAACAAACCCTTTAATACACGACTTCAGAATACCAATGTACAAAAAATTTCACCACTCTGATCTTCACAACTTCATAGACTATCTACGACATATTTATTCTAATTTTCTCAATATCCTCAACATATACAACCCTTAAGAAATTAATGCTAATAGTGTTGACATCAATGACAACCACATATCATGAGCAACACAACAACAACATCCAACAATCTACATCTCTATAAAAATTGGTATATATTAATAGTCAACTTATTATCTTATTTATAGCATTTCCTTAGCTTTTTATACTAAAAAATTCAAGGTAGAGGGTAACATGATTCTTTGAATTGGATACTACATAAAAATTTATGTGTTATAGTCATTGCTTCCATTGTTTGCATTTTCACATTAGGATGCATATATTTTACAATCAACAGTCTTTTAATGTCTTGCCAAAATTAATATTATTAATAATTTCAAACTTTTATAAACATGTATGGAAAATAAGTACATAAATAAGAAATATATTGTAATAGTTTCTTCAACAAAGGATAAAAAAATCATGTGGACCGTACAAGGATTGTGGTGGGACTTAAAATTTACTACCCGTGTGGTATTAATGAGGGAGATCAATAATAATCCTTCCTCATGGATCTCACACAATTAGACTATAGGCCCTCGAGGGTACTGCGAGGTCTGCAAAGAGGTGACACGTGGCCTAGTTCTTAAAGCGACAGGGCTAGGTGGGACCCATTGTCCAGTTACAACCTCTTGTTTTCTTGGGTTGTGATTGGGCACAGTTCTCCCAGAGCGCTGATGTGGATTTTCAAACAATTGTTGACTCAATCTGAGTCGTCCGACTTGCCATGTTCAATCCGCATTAACAGTTCGATTTTTCTTAGGTTCCTATTCATCCACGTTGGGAGTTCTTTCTCTCTGCAAGTTGTTCTCATTAATGGCGCGGATTTTTTCAGTGGATCCTCGCCTGAATTTCCTATGTGCGAACATTGTTCTCTTGATAAATGCAATGATGGGTTGTACGCCATGCCTTCGCAAGCCAGGAATAATTTGTGGTTGCTACATCAACCACTAAAATGCTCGAATGCTCATGCTGCATTTGAGCAATTAATATTCTCACACCAATTAACTCTATAAATTCTCATTGTGTTATTTGGTATTATCATCGTATTTTGTGTTGTCTTGTGTTTGTAGGTGGTCGAGTCTCTCCTGTATTTTGCAAGGTGTTCTTTGCAATGGACCATTTGGCTGTGCATAGAAGGACCAAACTTGGGGTGAGAAATTTGTAGCCTGACGAGGTACAACCTGTCCTTAGCAAGCCCAAGGTTTTCCATGATGCTAATTTTAAAGGGACGGGGAGCTCCAAGTCCCCACTGGTTTTGTCTTCTGGTTCTGACGGTGATGGGTCCGAAACTGACTTGGACTACCAATGTTACTTGGGGTCCATGACTGAGCTATTGGAGGTCAATAAAGAGCCCCTCATAGTTGCCCCAATAATTGTGATGGCATCGTGCCATGCTACCAGATCATGTGTTAAAGCGGATAAAAGGAAGTTGGTCTTGCTTCTTCCTAAAGTGAGGACTAGGAGCGGTCACCTCTACCAGGGCCGTGTGGCTTGCAAGTAGTTGTAGTTGCTCGGTGTGTTACTTTTGGGTGGTGTGTTGATGTGGATGTATGCGTGCCTACCAAACTCTTTTGTCTTTAACTCTAGTTGGTTACAATGGTATAACTATTTTGATTCCTCGAATTTATTATGGTTTTTTCTAATGATGAGGAATGTCAATTTGAATTTAATTTTAAATGAAATTCAATTTTGGAATGAACAATGTAGCCTATTGCTTTGTTGCTCTCCTGTCCTATAAAGGAGATTTGATAGCTCATTGTTAAGGGTTGTTGTTTTTTTTGGGTCCGAAGGCTTAGAATAGGTAAAGTTAGTGGTAATGTAGGATTTTGAAGGTATTATGTAGGAAATCATGTTGGGTTGGGAATAGTATGAAATAAGTATACTATGCTTTTGTATATACTGATATCGAAAGAAATCTAAAAAAATAAAGACATTTTGCTCTCTTGTGTATGGGCCATGGATTATGAATGGATTTATCAAGGGTTTGTTCATTTAGTTTCAATGGTGTAGTTGAAAGTGTAATTTGTTCTCTTGCTTTGACTTAATGAGTTAATCAAATGCTTGAACACAAATTGCATGTTTATGGTTATATGCTCAGGATTCACTAAGGAGTATTGTTTTAGTATACTGACAAATCTCATGGTAGCAAAGCACTATGGTGATAAGTTCAATTTCATCCGAATTATGTTTTATATGACTCCCACCCAATGGATGAGGCATTGGATAGTATTGGTAAATTCCTTTCAGGTATAGGACTATGACTCTAAGCACGGTGATTCATTACCTGAACATTTTAACAAATATCAACTGCTATATATTTTTGGGATATAGATCTTATGATAATTTTTAGTCTCCTTGCTTTGGGATATTTTTTATTATTCTTTGGTTTTTCCACAACCAGGGTAATGACTGTCTGTTAGTGTTAGTGGTTGTTGCATCTGTAAGAAGAAATGTTCTTACCAATCATGAAACATTCTTATGAACACACTTGGGTTTACCCACCTTGGTTTCACAAAGCCAAAACTGTAGGAGATATCAGTCTTTGACTGACTCTTGTTAGTTGGCCACTAGCCTTTGCAATTTTTTATAACAGAGGTTGGATACCTCTTACAGAAGTGTAAATCCTATGTGGGAAAAAACACCAATAAATTTTAATTAAGATATACACAAAATGGATCTACATTGAAAATTCAGTAGGAAAATTCAATCAAATGCAATTGGTTGATGCAAAACCAAATAAATGTGAAATTGTGGACTATAATGATTGTATAATATACATAATGGATTTTTTTAAAAGGTTTTAAAAACTTTCAATCAAATGCAATTGGTAGATGCATAGACAAATTTCACAACCTTCACCAAAATCCTTGTCGATTTCCTTAATATGGGAGATTTGGAACAAGGTATAGACATCCATCAAAGCATAATATGAAGATTAATTTTCTCAAATGTTGTGGTTGTAGGGTCCATTTTAAAATCTATGTAAAATGTGGGAGGATAGACAAATCTTGTGAACTATTTGACAAAATATCTCAAAGAATTATAATCTCATGGAATACACTCTAATTAGAAAAGTTGCATCACTACCCTCATAATAATCTCTCAATTTGTTTTAGTTTCTATTATGTTACTCAATTTGAAACTTAATTGTGATACATTAAGTTCATTGTCAAATTGTCATTTGTGTGTCAAGTTTTTCAAAATCCAAAATGATCAATTATTAATAAAATCATGGATCATGTAATATTGGGATGGGTGACCTCCTAGGAAGGCCTAGTGCTTCATCGCTTTGAGAATCATTTAGACGCAATGAGTGCTAAGTGGACCATTCATTATCATGAGAGATGGGTTCTTGTGAAACACTACTCATGAAACATTGGTCAATGAGTTTGACTTGTACAACTACATAATTGAATCCTGATAACAATATCAAAATTTGACACAATGTGAAAAATACTTCCTACTTGTCAATAGATCATGTTGTCAAAATCTAGAATTTCAAATTATGAATTCTTTGTAATTACTCAATAGATCATGTTGTGAATTGAACCTATTGGGGTTTTTTTACTACAACCCACACATGTTTCCTAGAAGCTCCTATGAACTTCCCACATTCATAATAAAAGACTAGGAACAATATGGCAAACTTTACGAGAATAGCAATAAGGCTAATTCTCCTACACTTCGGACTTTGTAAAATCCAGGAGGGTATTCCCTAACATGTGCTCTTAACATACAACATTTAAAAAAATTATTTAATTTGCACATAGGTAAGAAACAAATAGATCCCCAATTAATGTTAAGGGCTCAAACCCTTCAAGAAATTGGTTATTCCTTAAAAAAGACTCATGTCCATTTAATAGAGAATCGCAAACTTCACATAAAGTAAATTGATAGGAAATGTTTGATTAAAATGTCCTGATGCCATAACACAAAACATACGAGAATAAAACGTAATTAAAATTCTAGTGCCATATCCCAGTGCAAGGAGTCAAAAGAGAAAACTGAACTACAGGGTAAATTTCATTTTGAACACTTATGATCTATTATGAATTGAATTACAACCCATATATCTATACCTGAGTTTATTACTCCTTTATGAATCCTATTTGTTATATTGCATGAATTTAATGGTTAATTGAAGCATTTAGCCGATCCTTTGAACCAGAGCTGTAGTTAAACATAATTCACAGTAAAGAACAAATCAAAATCAATGAAAATCATCTTTGATTGATATTCATTAATAATCCATGTAACATAAAACAATAGGAGACAAAATAAACTCCAAATATTCACGATTTTGATACAAACATGCTCAAAAACCCCATGATTAACAAAGTTCTCCAATCTGACTCATAATTTTTTAAAACTTGGACTTACAATTCATACTCTCTATATTACTAGACTCTTATTTCTCATATCTTGGATATTTCAACCGACCACTCTCTCGGCCCAGAATTCCCTTTTATAAAACAAGGGAGCCAACAAGCTTTAGGTCAGAGAGTACACATAGCCATTTGTAATTGGACCACTAACTCCTAACTCAGTTACAATTCTATTATGCGAGAGGAGAGCATAAGACAAAGATCAGCATTAGTTGATAAGGAGGAAAGAAAACATCACTCCAAAGGCCACTCCCCATACATCGAAGTCATGCTTAGCCATTATAGTATTAACTCCACCTCAGCACCCTGTACTTGGAGTGGAAAGGAGAATGCAATTTTAGAATATAATATCTAAGGCCAGACTTGTATTATACATGACGAAGTTGTAATTCTCGACTATAACACTCATAGTTCCAGTTCATTAGTGAACACCTTTTTCTATAGTTTAAACTCCTCCTCGGAAGGCCACTGGAAAGCCACATCCTGATCAACCTTGTTTTGATAGGGAGCATACTTTCCCATTATCGATGTGGAATTTTTATCAAAGTTCTCTAAGAAACTTATAACAAAAGACAACTTTTCCAATTTATTCTCTAGCATGCGGATGTTAGCATTTTTGCATATCTCATGTGTTTGAGACATCATTATATTGTTCATTTGCTCCTTCCAAACCTATAGGGGTTTGACTTCATCCTAACTATGTAAAATATGAGGCAATGGGGTCAGGTCCTTTCCATCATACACATATTTCAACAATTTAATCTTGGATTCCATTGGGGCAGAAAATCCATGAAACTTCTGCTCAACAATTCCCTTGACCAATTGATATGTTGCAATAACAGTAGGATATTTATCACCATGTTGTTTTTCCCCTACTGCCATGAATCTCAACTTCTCCATTCTAAGGCTCCATTTGTTTAGCAATGAGATGGCTAATTCTTTATCCCTTGGAAACATTTTTAGTGCTTGCAACATTAGGACATAATCTACATGAACACTATTTAGCTTACTCTGGACCATTCTGTTTAAATGTTTCAAAACAATGTCCACTATCACTGCATTATTTCTCCTTGCTGCATCCCGGATTTTCTTTACCATCTCCTTATATTCTTCAACCTAATGAATCAGTTTCTCCCTAGAAAGTCCCCCTCTAGGGCTAGTATCCCTCTCAATAATGATAGACACTTGTCCCATATTATATGGAACAATAGCCAAAGACTGTGCTTGTGTAGGAGGTTGAGACTGCTCTACTGGTGGGTTGGGAACAGTGTGGCTAGAACTGGCTTGTTTTTGAGATCTCATGGTATCCATTTGTTGCCTCAATAAAGCCAATTCAGTTTCTAACTCTGATACCTTTTGTTGACTCTTATTATATTCAATAATAATGTCATTATATTGGCCTATTAGAGTATCCTGCTCCTTGGTCAAATCTTGAACAGTTGCTCTGGTGAATTTGGAAACATTCACGACCATATCAGCAACTTCCAATGCTGGGGTGTCAAAAACTCTCCTCACAACCAAGTGACCACTAAAGTCAAAAGGTTCTACAAAAATTGGCTTTTTAGAGCCAATAGATAAGGACCAGATTGCCAATGCATCCCATTCCTCACTAAAGGCCGATCCCTTGAGTGCCAATGTAGCCTCCTCTTCAGTAGCAAGAAGTGGCTTATTAGCCCTTCTTATTGTGTCAAACACCATAGCATTAGTGATATCCCATTCTAAGAGTAGCAATACTCCACTTTTTTATACCAATTCCCAGCCTTGCTGTGGTGTTATTGCTTTGAATGTTTCTCTCATCTGTTCCCTAACCTTAGCTTGAATTGCCTTCTCTGGGAGCTCTGGATGCAAACTTCTCTCATGTGCCACCTTCTCAGCATATAATGCAGTATGTGCTCTCCACACAAAATCTTTAAAAGTGCTGGTTTTAATAAAAGAGTCATCCATCATGAACTCTCTGCAGGCTTCTATTCTCAAGTCATCATTGCTTGTTATTCCTTTGATTTCATCTTTTCCTAACCTCAAAGAAACTATACTTGAACCTGTTTCAATGTCAAATGGGTCCAATGGCATCTCAGGATGCATTTCATCTGGAGTGACAATAATGTCATCATCCTCATCACCATCACAATCAAAAATATTTACCCTTTCAACCCTCTGCCTCTTTGGTGATGGTGGGCAAGCCAGTTCTGAAAAAATTGGAGGATAATCCAAATCAAGAACATTTGGTACTGATTTCCTTGAAGAAGATGGTGCAATATTTTTAGCAACATCTTCAGCCCTACTTCCCTTTCTTCTATAAAAAACCCTTTATCTTCTTTTGGGGCTGATAAGTAGGCCTCTCCTCTTCCTTTACCTCAAGGTACTCCTTGATGGTTTGTGATTTTCCCCTTTCTTCCACAACCCTTTCATCTTTCAAAACCCCAACCAAGCTCTCAAAATTATCAATAGCATACATTTCCCTGCTAAAATCATCTTTCGCATTAGGTATGGGATTGAAACGAAGTATTTTCTCTTGCTTATTTTTTTTCCATTTTAGAGTAGACAATGTATAGTGCCTTTCTATCATCTTGTAATTCCAAATCAAAAATATTCCTAATGATGTCCTCAGGAAAGTAGAAGTTGTGGACAAAAGCTCATGTCTGATGTTTTTCCTTCATTTGAGTGATAAAACCCTCAGGATCATGATTCCTGGGGCGCATAGTCCTTAGCCTATAAGTCCCAAGTAACTGATGCAACTAGTTCCATCCTCCCTTTGCCATAACAAAATCGACAAATGATGTATATTCAAGGAAGAAAGAACCTTTCTTCTATTCAACTGGCAAGTGTAGTTCCTGAGCGCCCCCCAACTGCCTCGTGATTTCCAAAAATTCAATTCTAAGGGGCACCTCCCTTGGTAGATGCTTTGGATTGACATTGGTGCCAAAAACCCTAAAAATTGTGGTATTACGATAGGGTAAAATGTCTCCCCAATTGTGCATTATGTTCAATTCAGGCCTTCTCTCCATCGGCTCCAAGAAGTCATGAATTTCTTTTGGGATCCCTGGGGGGTCACAAACCAAAGCCTCCCTTAATTTAGATCCAAAGACATTATGGAAAGTTACATAATCAAACTCATGATCATGCATGTCAAGAATCCTAGTCCAATATTGGACAAGCATTTCAATGTTTCCTTCATTCTTCTTTAATTTCATATCTTTTTCGAACACAGCTTGACCCCTATATAGAAACATGTGGATTAACAAGGAATACCATCTAAATCCAACCCAATTCTTCCCCTCCTTTAGGGATACCAAACCCATGTGCATC
The DNA here is from genome assembly GCA_007115665.2 of Sequoiadendron giganteum. Taxonomy (NCBI): domain Eukaryota; kingdom Viridiplantae; phylum Streptophyta; class Pinopsida; order Cupressales; family Cupressaceae; genus Sequoiadendron; species Sequoiadendron giganteum. The sequence continues at coordinate 814,750,406 of CM021102.1, forward strand.
TTCTCTACTAAATAAGTGGAAAAATCATATATTACATTAAAACTTGGGTGCTGGAGATTTACTGCCATATACATAATATTGGTAGGAAAGGTTTTCTTTAAGCTAACTCCCAGAACTTGACATAAAGCACAAACAGTCTTCTTGAAATAATTGGCAAAATAGCCCATAGGAAAAGGTTTGGGCTCATTCCTGCCAATTACTACCTTCTTTTGATTTTTTCCTCTTCCTGAGATTGCCAAATGAGGTATTAACAAGGATGTTCTAAAAAAACCCCTAGTATTTCTATATTCTTGTCTAAAAACCTCCAAGTCAACAAGAACCATATCCTGACTCTATTAGTGCAATTTGAAAATCTTTGCAATTTCTTCTTTGGTTATCTTAATCATCTGCACACCAGCATGTGTTCTGACAATTCGGGCCATAGGGTCATATCTAGCAACAATGTCCTTTAAAAAATCTACATCCATATAAACATTAGGAACCACCAATTTACCCAGGTCTAACCTCAAGGGGTTACACAAAGGAACTAAAAAATTCCTGTTCCCAAACCAATTAGAGAACAACTGCCACCTGGTGTATGGTAACTCAACATCTTGAATTGCACATTGCTTGTTTGTCAATCCTTCCAATATTTGAGGCCCATAGAACAAAACCTTTCCCTCCTGCTTCTTGCTATTAGAGGGTTGTAACAAATCAATAATATCTTGGGATAAAGACCTGGTAGTGGTTTTAGAACTAGAACTTCGGGCCTTGGGTGCCATTTATACTAGACTAATGATAATTCAAACTAGGGTTTTCTTATTTTTAGATAGCAAATAATTACAATTTTCTCCTTTAGCCTTAACATAAAATTCTTCAATATTCAAAAAACCCTAGCAATTATCTAGACAAGCTCTAAAAGTGAATCTATTCAATTAATTCTTCAAGAATAGAGACAGGAAACAAGCATGAATTGCTCAGCAAGCAACCATAAAATATTCTGAATTTACAAGAAATGGCGTATGTGCTACTTATGGTTTCAATCGCAGAACATCCAGGGCAGTGAAATTGAGAAATCGTAACCACAACTTGCTTCACTTGATACCAAGCAATTCTTCCTCAATGTAGAGATATAGAACTGAAATAGTAATTCACAAATTTTAGCATTTAATTATGCAAGCAGAGTCAAACTCAACCATTACTATTCACTCGTGTGAGATAAAATAGATATTGTACAATACCAATTTATTTTTAAATACGAGTCGTTGATCAATCGTAACGCTGGCCAGGAGAATGACTCAGATTTAGTCAAAATAGTTTGAAAATGCCACGTTCTCCCTTCAGTCACCAAACGGATAGGATATTCACCTACCGAGCACCATATTAGCACAGAAATGGGCCCCACCTTTTTTATCACCACACAAAATTGGATTCCACATGTCACCAAATCGCACAGCTCGTAACATTATTGAAACTACAGTTTTAATTGCACGAGGTTAGTGAGGAATGACCACGATGCGTTGGTACGGAAACAATTGTCGACATCAACCTTCATAATCGATCAACGAGCAAAACTAGTCCCCACGATCAAATGTGACAGATGGTAGAATCTTGCATGCCTTGCACCATATTTGTGACGTTAGCAGAAACCTTGTGAGCTCTACGAGCAACTGTCAACATTGAAATAACTTCATCTGACGGCCGCGCAATCTGCACACGCAAAAAGGTTATTTCACCTGACTTTTTAATAGTTGTTTTATTTTGGAGGGGGTGTTTTTAATGACCGTCAATCTTCTTATAATTGATCCTGACTGCTCCCTGTGATCTCGGATGACATCACCACTGGTTGTTTTGCGATTGTGATATCACGGGCGAGTGCCACGTGTCCCAAGCTGCCGATGCCGAAAAAGGATTAATAAAGCATTTAATATTTGTGTTAGACTTAAATACGTTATAAAGTGGGTTACTAAAACAGCTACGAGATGCATGTACTCAAGATCGATGGTGATGTTATAATCTTGGTAAAAAGCTGCTTGACAATTATGTTTGGTGCTACTGACTGTTGTGTTTTTAATGACTGTTGATCTTCCTACGATTGATCCTGATCACTCCCTGTGATCTCGCAATGACATCACCATTGGTTGTTTGGTGATTGCGATATCACGAGCGAGCACCACGTGTCCCAAGCTGCCAATGTCGAAAAGGGATTAATAAAGCGTTTAATATTTGTGTTAGACTTAAATACGTTATAACGTGGGTTACTAAAATAGCTACGAGATGCACATGCTCAAGATCGACGATGATGTTATAATCTTGGTAAAAAGTTGCTTGACGGTTATGTTTGGTGCTGTTGACTACTGTGTTTTTAATGACCGTCAATTTTCCTATGATTGATCCTGACCGCTCCCTGCGATCTCATGATGACATCACCGCTGGTTGTTTGGTGATTGTGATATCATGGGTGAGCACCATGTGTCCCAAGCTATCGATGCCGAAAAGGGATTAATAAAGCATTTAATATTTGTGTTAGACTTAAATACATTATAAAGTGGGTTACTAAAATAACTACAAGATGTATGTGCTTGAGATCGACGGTGATGTTATAATCTTGGTAAAAAGTTGCTCGACGGTTATGTTTGGTGCTACTGACTGCTGTGTTTTTAATGACCGTCGATCTTCCTATGATTGATCATGACCGCTCCTCATGATTTTGCGATGACATCACCGCTGGTTGTTTGGCAATTGCGATATCACGGGTGAGCACCACGTGTCCCAAGCTACCGATGTCGAAAAGGGATTAATAAAGCGTTTAATATTTGTGTCGGACTTAAATACGTTATAAAGTGGGTTACTAAAATAGCTGTGAGATGCACATGTTCGAGATCGACGGTGATGTTATAATCTTGGTAAAAATTTGCTGGATGGTTATGTTTGGTGCTGCTGACTACTGTGAGTGAACACGATTGTTGATGGTAGGAATCAATGGTTGCCCGCCATCGCATGATCCAAATATGCAGGATATTTAGTGATCGCGATATCACGAGCGGGTGCCATGTGTATTCCTTTGGTGTTGCTTCTACGGTGGGCCCTCAATGCTGACATGGAGATTTCGTCAGCCCTTTTGAAGATGGTCATTCGATGATCTAACAAAAATAAAAGATCGACGGGTGAAGTTCAAATTCACATCAAATGTGACTGGAGCTGTTGGGGCAGCATGCAAATGAGCTTTAATGGTGGATGGGACATCTACTGCCTCAATTCAATCAACATTAAGTATCTTCTCTTTTTCTATCTTCATCACAAAAGCATTCAAGTATTTTCCAAGCAGTTCAAAGCCAGAGATAAAGTTTTTTGAGCGATCACCATGAAGTTTGGTTCTCTGCAAGGCGTGAAATCCTATGAGTTATTTTCTAAACTGCTAGGTTAATTTGACTGTGTCTTTGCGAAGGGTTCTATTATGCTAGTCAAGGGGTTTTTTTAATTATTGTCATAGGGTTACTGGTTCATTTGAATTATTGGAATTACATAGTTGTGTTGTATTTTTGTGTTCTGGGTACCCTTAGTTTCTTCGAGGATTTGATTTTTTTAAGGAAGCCCTATTTGTTTAAGATGGCACCACCGAAGCAGCACTCTGGCCATGTTGATTATTTGTATGATGACTTCCTAGATCAACTCCCGTTGTCAACAAATGACAGGAAGAGTAGTTTGGTTTTAATGAATGGAAAGACCCTAGGCAAAGGTCTACTATGCAAAAATTATAACATTGTGGAAGCCAGGATTCCTATGACTGGTCTTGAAATGTTTAGGCTATGGTATGGACAACAAAACTTACCTCACACCTTCTCTAATGCCTAGATATATGACATGGGGAAACTAACAGTGCCAAATGTGTTCCCTGATGTTGACTTGTTCAGAGCAGTGGCAGCATAGTATGATCTTGTGACAAGGATCATAAGGGATAATGATGGTGGAATTCTGCTAAGGCTAAATGCAGATGAGATTCGGAAAATTTTTGATTTGACTGAGTATAGCCCTTTCTTAGTCCAAATAGATTTTGAGAAGATGAAGGAGGAGTACAAAGGGTTAAAGCCTCTTTTCAGATTGAGGTTGCTTCCTCTTCACCTGGCCAGGGTAGGCAGTTCAACAATTCTTATCAGCCCAAATGACTAGGAGGCTTTCAGGCTAAGTTGATTTGCCAGTCACTTCTTGGCAACATTTTATTCACTGTGCCATATTTTAGGGTCCAACCCTAATAATGTGATGCTAGTTGTGTACATGTTTATGGGAGCCCAGATTCAGCATCCCAAATTCTCTATGGTATATGACTTTGCATAATTCCTGTCAGAGAAGATGCATGAGGGTTTGATGAAGCTACATGTGGGGGATACTAGCACTCCTTTTTTCTGGTACTCCCTGTTGATGCATATGTTCCTGTACAAGAATTTTGTTTTCTTCTCAAAAAACATGGAGTTGAGGTAGGAGGTGAATGGAGAAAGGTTAACAGTATAGGTGTGGAGTGTAGATTTGTCTTACAACAAGGGAGGTGCCAGCTTTGTGTAGTTTGATAACTGCTTTGCCTCTAGACTCAGGGCTCGGTTGGTGGTAAATGTGCCAAGAGTCCCTAAAGATTTTCATGACTTCCTTGACCAAAGGTGAGGAAGCCTAATTTAAAAGTGTGTCACAATTGGGGTGATATCATCTTGTACCCTATAAGCACTGTCTTGAGGGTGTATGGTTTCTAGGGAACCCCTCATATCCTCCCCTTTAATGTCATGTAAGCATCATCATAGCTGGGTCCAAGGATCAGAGCACCCGGAGGGATAAGGATTGTGGATCTAGATTCACCACAAAGAGGTGATCCTATAGTTTTACCATCAGAGCCAAGCCCTAAGAGGCAGAGAGCTGAGGAAACATAGGAAAATCTAAAGGATGAGATAATTGTGATTGATCCAGACATGTAGGTTGGTATCCCTTCCCTTCCTAGATCAACACAATTGGTGCTTTCTGACATGGATGTAAAGGGGCAATGTGTACAAGATGCTAGGATGGAGGCCTGCAAGGCATTCTTGGATGATGATGCATTTGTAAAGACTCCTGTATTCTTGCAACTAGTTTGGAGGATGGAACTAGAAGAGTACCAAAACAAATGCAAGAGTAGGAGAGAATCGAGACCTAATAGGTCTGAGCAGGAGAATGATGATGAGTTCAAGGCCAAATTAATGGAAGAATTCAAAGGCATCACTCTTGAGGAGGGAAGAAGACTTGTGACTTAGGCTGGTGTCTTACTTTTTCCTGAATGGGACATAGATGATGCTGTTGCATTCAATGCTATATTGCAGTCCAAGCACCCTATACAAAACAGTGAAGAAGAGGTTAAGGCAGCTCTGTAGGACTCTGCCTTCAGTGAGGAGTATGAAACTCTGGCCATATGGACATTGGCACCCCAGGGTAGAAAGCCAAATGTAACTGATATTAGCCCACACCTAAGGGGAGGGCTAATCATCAAGAGAGCTTCTGAAACTTCAACAACAAAAGCTACAAGCCTGACAGTGAATGTGGCCAAATTGGCCCAAAAGACAGCTAAGAGAGAAGAGGTTGAAAAGAAGAGTCTAATGGAGAAATACAATATGATAATTACAGAATATAGTAGGATGCAACAAAGGAATGTTGAGCTACAATTTGAAGTAGATAGGTTGAAATATGGGTAGGTGGGAGAATCTTCTAGTGCTCCTGGTATCAGAGCATTACCTTCTATTGCAGGATCGGTCCCCCATACTACTCCAATTGTTTCAACTCTAGGGTCCCCCACCTAGGCACCTGCTCTCAGTCCTACACCAAGACGATTTGAAGAAGAAGTTGAATATTCTATGGATCTCACCAAGAAGCAAATGTTGAATAGGATCACAAAATTGTAGGATGCCTTAAAGGAAAGTGAGGATGATGCAATTTCCAAACAAAGTGAGGTGGTTGACACAGTTTTGAGGTATCTTAATGAAAAGGTTGATGGTAAATTACCATCTGTACATTCTTTGTATTTTTTATTCTTGGATGGAATAAAAAATATCAATAGGGATCGGGAAATAGTTTTTCCTTTGGTTGAGAAATGGATCCCTAGGGCCAACGATCTAGATACTATGTACAAAGCTTCTAGGTTTGATGCAGACAACAAGCCCCAGTCATTGAAGCCTACTCAAAAATTTATAAAATGATTGAGCAGATTCCAGGCCCTACCTGATGATTTCAGTAGAAGAATTAGGGAGCTGATAAAGAGCTTTGATGACTGGAATGATACATTTTTTCCAGACATTATTGATGCACAAGGAAATGTTAAGACATTGCAACAGTGGCAGGATGGGGTAGAAGAATTTAAAAATGCACAAATCAAATCAATTTGTGATGATTCGAACTATGATTTGCTGGTAAATAGTATGGATAAGATAATTAACACCAACACATTCTTAGAGTTTTTTGAAAGGGAAGCCAATCAGGTTGCAGTGAAGTACACACCTTACAATACTAAGGTGAATGAGGTCATGAATTTTTGTTAGCCAATAGATGAAGAGTATCAGAGATGGGTGGACAAGTACTTAACCAAAGAGGAGTAAAATAGTTTCTATTACCACAGGATGGATGAAGGAATGCCAGACGATGATGCAAAAAAATTTGGAGATAGCCATAGGAAATGATTTAACAATGGATAGGGCATGTGAATAGAATGAGAATATGTTCAAAATGGAGATAGCCATAAGGAATGCACTGGAGGATGTTGATACACACAAGCAACTAGCTTACCAAGATTATCTATCAAAACATCTATTTATGGCTTAATAGAGCACAATTTCTAGTTTGTTATTGTTGTTAAGAAAAAAACATTTCTCAAAGGACGCGCCTTTTCACAATTTTGATATACTTATATCTGTTTCATAATGTAAAATAGATATAGGCGGCTAGGAGAAAGATACAGTAGATATTTTGCAATGAAACTTTCCTTTAAAAGACTCAAATGCATGTATGAATTTTGATGAAGTTAATGAAGATATTTGAACTTGTGGCTTAATCTTGTAATCAGTTGTTTGTGGAATTATACATTTATCTGGTTGTCTCCATTTTGATGCTTTTATGTTGTCTAAATTGATATATGAAGCATATAAATATATTCAGTTTACCGATATACATTTTATGTATTTGTGTGATGTGATTATTTGGTTCTTTCAAGTAAAGATTAAACCCTTCTAGTCAATCATAGTAACTGAAGAGTATTAATTGGATCAATAAGAAGATTCACATAACTAGGATTTTCATTCTATCTCAAGCAGAGTTTGTCAGTCATTTACTTGCACGTTTATTAAAGTTATAAACTACATCTGTGTTCCAAACACTTTGAATTATTTCCATCATAGATTACACTTTTATAGATCTTCATTAGAATCCATACACCCAACAAGGCAATGGTCTCATGCTTTCATCTTTTGGTTTATCCATTTTATTTTTTACATCTGTTAACTAAAAATATTATAATATAATTCAAATATAATTAAAATTAAAAACATCATAAATTAATTATGTAACCACATAAGTCAAATATAATTCTATCAAGAAATTAATATCAAATAGATAATTCAATCACATAACTCATACATTTCAATGTCATTGATCTTCGTCTTCATCCAACTCTTTGTCTGTATCATCCGATCCAGATTCAACATTGTAACGATTGGTCATATCATCATCATCATCATTGATATTAGTTTCGATAATGTCATCATCCACATGGATATCATCTTCATGAACATTAACTCCTACATCATCATGATCTAGTTCCTCCTCTTCGACATCTTCGTTTGGCACATCATCAACTAACTGTTGATCCTAATCATCATCTACATCATCTTCTATTTCTTTAGTATCTTCTTTTTCCACTACATTATACTTTACTGGCCTTCCTCTTGGATCATGTCTAACAACATATGACCAACCCACTTTAATTGGAACCTCTGAGTAAAATACTTGCTCACATTGGATTGGAAGAACATAGGGCTCATTTCCAGCTGGCTCAAAATACCTTGTATTAACCATGGTAAATCCATTATTATGTTCAATAATAGTTCTCTCAGGATCATTTTCATTCAATCGTAGCCTATACCATAGGACAACAAACAAAAATAATTTGAAGGACTTAAATTCACACTCAAGTATATCATCCAAAATCCCATAGAATTGATTTTCTGAGATTTCTGGATGTATGTCGCTTCTAGATGGAACATTAGTCACATGGAAGACTGAAGTTATCCCAGAATCACAAGTTTTCTTCGTGTCATCCAAATTTACAACCATTGCACCACATAGCCTTGTGGTGTTTCACTTGCAATATGTCAAACATGTAAAACTTATTGCAATATCATCATTTGATAAACATATTTATTCTTGGCCAAATGTATGCAAAGAAAAAAAAATCTCAACATATATATACATCAACCATATATATATAGATCAATTTCCCTTGGTGTAACATTGGAATCTCCATTATGATGAGCTTCTTTAACCAATGAAGCCATGCCTTCCCATGTTAATGCGCGACCAAATTGTTGACATCATTCACTCCATACCGTCATCCAATCAAGATTGTTTGTGATGTACAAATGTAGTGCATCCCACTCTCGACCAACTATATCAAAAAAAATTGAAATTCACAAATGACGTATAATTAGTTAATTACCATGGTATATGACCTTAATTTATAATTGATGAATATTGAAAGATTAATAATTAAATAAGTACAATATACATAAAAACCAAATGTAAAATGTATTCAAATTAATCTCCATGACCATTTTATAATTACCTGTCACTTTCCTCAATCTACCTTTCCCCATCAGGTACTCCCCTTCAAATTTTTTAATGGAGTTGGGATCCCAAATGCGATCTACATGGATCTTTGCTGCAAACTTAGGAAGATATTTAGTAATGTACACCATGGTCATGTATACCATGTATCCCTCCACCATAGAACCCTTGGGATGTGCTCTTTGTCTAACAAAATCCTTCAAAAATTTTAAGTGCCTCTCAACCATCCACATTGACATTGTGTGTATAGGTCCACACAATTCAATCTCCTCAACTTGGTGTATGAGGTAGTGTTCTTGTGCATTGAAAAATTTCGATGGTAGACACTTTTGCATTTCACACATTAGACGAGGAATTTTTCTCTTCCAATAATTTATATCTTCTTTATGGATTGCTTTAGATGACAACCATCTACAAGTGATTCAAGGCACAAATATATTAACGAGATTTAACAAAAATATACATCAAATTGAACAAATATTGTTACTTATCTCATGTATTTTCCAAGATCATATATAACTTGATTGACATTGTTTTCAAAGTTGTATGGGAGAGATAGAGGTAGAACGTACTGCAACAATTATAGAATGATCTTTTCATTAATATTTTTATAAAAGTATTAAACATAATACACTGAAAAGTACATGCAGTATACATATATATTTATATATAATATACCAGAATAATTACCTTAATGAAGGTATTCCAATAATGCGTTTTCATCCCTAACCCAAATTCACCTTTCTTTGTTATGATATTGTTTATGTTCGCAGCAAATCCTGTGGGAAATCAAATTTTTTCGTATGACTTGTTTTATAGCATTTCTTTCCTACTCCATTAATAACCAAGGAATGCCACTTATATTAATTTGGTCTCCATCGCTATTTAATTGAATGACATTTTTCATTGCATGACTGGTTTCCTGAATGTCACTACAAATTTTGACTATTTTTTCTTTGTCATGCATTTCATCCAATATTTTCCATAATGTTTATGTCAAATTCTTTTTGATATGCATTGTATGAAACAAATGCACAATTTTTAGCTTCTCATAGTAGGGAAAACTACTAAATTATCTGGGATAATTTTTCAGTCCTTGTGGAAGCCGACCATTAATGCCTTGACGACCTTCATGAAGCATATAAGTTAAACAAATTAACAAAGACAATCATTGTCAATTACAACATGAGTAAACACAACACAATATAAAAATATAAATTCAAAACATATCATAAATGATAGATAAAAAATTTGATCCGATGTATAACCTTGACGATTAATTCTATTATATTCCAACTTCCATAGGCGAGGTGTTATTCTTCGTGGTTTTGATGTAGTCTCTTCTTTCTTATTGAAAAAATATTTTTCAGTAGTTCGATACTTATGATTTATGTGGAGGAAGTGCCTATACTCATCAAACACCTACTTTCCTAAACTTGTTGAACAATGAGATTTCATCTTTGGACCACAAATTGGACATGCAATTTTTCTCTTTGTTTGAAGACCTGCAAATCATATATAATTGGATTAAATATGTCAATTTTTATAATTATATATAATGAATAGATTACTTTAAAAAAATGCATGATATCTACTTCATAAAATTAAATATCGCTAAAGTCATGCAGTCAAACATTATAACATACTAGAAAAATGTGTTAGCCATGGGGCATCATGAATTGTCCATACAAGCATTGCATGGAATTGAAATTTTCTTTGTCCTCTTGGTCTAGATACATCATACATAGTGACGCCATTCCATAACTTTAGTAACTCATCGATAAGAGGCTCAATATATACATTCATATCTTTAACTTGGTACTTACCTAGTTGAATGAACATAAACATTACATAATTATTATAACCATTTTACTGCAATATATATAAATTCATGTACATGACTATTAAATGAAAAAACATATAAGTCATTATGTAACAAATAAGACAAATGAGATGCTACTACGTTAAAGAAAATTGATGTAAACAAATACCTGGAACAATCATTGCCAACATTATGTGCTCCCTCTTTATTGACATCCATGGAGGAAAGTTATTGTTGATAACAAAAACAGGCAACACCAAGTAAATAGATCTTAGCTCTCCAAATGGATTGACACCATCCATTGCCAATGAAAGCCTGAGATTAAAAAGTTCTTCTTTAAAGTGTGGCCATTTTTCCTTCATGTCCCTAAATGTAGAACCATCCGCAGGCATTTGAAGAATCTCATCTCCACTTCTATTACGTGCATGGTAATCCATAAATTGCGCTAAGCTTTCACACCTAAATAATTGTTGCATACGTGGAATAATGAGAATATAACGAAGAACCTTGTGAGACACCTTTTTTGTTAGTTGATCTATTTGATATCTACTGATATGAAATTCTGGGCATTCTATTGCAAATTTATGTTGTTTATGATATATAATATGATCATTGGGACATGCATCTATTGCTTGACACTCCATTCCAATATCTTTATAATGCCAAATAAATCTAAGTATGAGCGAGGTAAAATATTTGATGGTGGTAACAAAAATTTACCAATCAATCTACAACAAAATATAATTTCCTAATATAAATAATATTAATGGTACATATTTCATCCTTTATTTACTAGTGATGAACTAACAACAATTAAAATAGATGAAAAAAGATGACATGTATGACATACCTTAACATCCATGAGGTTGCTATGTTGGATAAACCATTCATAACCTTCAAGTTCACTAGCAACAATACAGTAGAGAGAAGAGTTGTTTGGGAGCCTTCATAAAGGGGCTCATATGCCTTCTCAAGTACAAGTAAATCACAAACATCATCAAATTCATCTCGATCAAAATGATCAGATGTGCCACTACATGTGTCATGGATCAATGTATTTGTACCATCATCTTCAATTGTGTTTTCTGGTGCATGATCATCTTCTTCCATAGGATCATTAACTTCATCTTTGATATTCACAGCTCCATGTTCCTCCGCTTGCAAAACCACATTCTCCGAGCTGTGATAATTCATATTGTGTGCCCTAGGGTGCTCCAACTTTATAATAATGATAGGCACAAATAAACCATGATCATGATCAAGTGATTTTTTATATATATATCAAATGTTAAAACAATATAAACACATATAATGAACAACTTACCAATGGACAATAATCATGCCCCCCTTTAATGTGACCATGCTACCTACAATTTTTCTCAACTATTGTGATTAAAAGTCTTCTTGTCTTTAAGCCCTTGCAATTATTGCAAGAAAAATAACATTTCCCATCACCCTTTCTTTTCAATATAGCCCACAATCTAGCAATTGTCTCTTCATTGTGTTCTAGAATAATATTATCTGACATGATTTTTATTTACCAAGCTTGAATATTTAGATCTTCAAAAAATATCAAACTCACACTCCAATAATTTTTAATCATACATAGGTAACAAAATATAATAATTATGATATTTTACACCAAAAAAATTCGGCATGCAACCACCCCTGCAAAAGAGACGATGGTCTGAAGTTAATGACCCCAAAAAACACTTTCAAATGCTAATTTCATAAATTATTAAATTCTGATTTTACTATGATTTCCAACTATTAGACTCCTAAAATTAGAATATTAAACTTGCACAACAAAATCTGGAAATGAAATTCTCAAAATGCAACTGATAGGCCTTAACAATTAAGGCCTACAAAAGAATTTGTGAAGTCACTGCAAGGTTTCCAAGCCTTACCTGATGATTTCAGCAGGAGGATTAAAGAGTTGGTAAAGAGTTTTGATGACCGGAGTGACACATCTTTACCAGATATTTTAGATGCCCAAGGAAATATTAGATCACTGCAGCAATGGCAAGACAGGGTAGATGAAGTCATCAATGCACAAATCAAATTGATTTGCGATGACTCAGATTATGACATGCTAATGAGTAGTATGGATAAAATCATTAACACTATCATATTTTTTGAATCTTTTGAAAGGGAGTCGAATCAAGTAGCAGTAAATTATACACCTTACATTGCCAAAGTAAATGAGGTAGTAAATTTTAATTAGCCAACGGATGAGGAATATCAAGGATGGGTAGAAAAGTACTTAACTGAACAAGAATAGGACAGAGTCTACATCCAACAATTAACAACTCAATGGTTATGGTCATAACAAATTTTGGCTATGTCTTGGTGGTAGTTTTGGTGCAAGATTTCAAAGTTTGGAAAATGCACCAGGTTTTCTCCAGTGGATGGGATGAGCAAGAAGATTCTTCAGAGACTCATTTTTTGTAACCAATTTTTGAAATGTCATAAGCCGATCCAAGTGACTAGTGACATGTGTATTTCTGGTCCGATGCTTGTTGCTCCTTCATTTTCCCTATAAGAAGGATTTCAAGACTAGAAATATGGGTTAGGAAGTTATATATCTTTAGGTTGATTCTAACTGAAGTTGCAGAGTGAATTTGTAAAGAGCCTAATATTATAGTGAAAATACTATTCTTCGGTTTGTTGTCATTCTGTTGTAGGTTTTAGTTTCAAAGGTACTTAATTTTCAAGACAATACTAGCATATGAATGAAAATTACTCATTTCAAGGTCATGTATCTCCATTGTATGAATATATTATTATCTTGAATAAAATGATCAAGGGTTATTATGTTCATCTCACTATTATGGTGTGTGTAATTCTCATTTTGGATTTAATTCAATGAATTAATTAAAATGCTTGAGTGAGGTTATAGGTGATTATGTTCATATAAGGATTTGATAAGTAGTATTGGGTTAGAATATAGATTGATGGTATTATAAGGCAGTATTATCTGAGATTTTATATGCTATGTGTCTAGAAGATAAACTTGGTTATAGTAAAAAACAATCAACAAATTTGATATTATCTAGCTATGGCTCCCAAATTTATTGCAAATTGATCATTAGGGTTAAAATTGAAACCTTGAAAATATAATATTTGTCCAAATCCATCAAGAATTTTCCATCAGTTATAAACAGTTCCCTTATAAGGAATTTGTGAAGCCAGGTCTAAAATTCTAAAAATGCACAAGACTAAAAATGAAATCTGATGATATGTTGCTTTAAAATATGATTTTCAAACCTGGAAGTACAAATATGACTTCACAAATGAATTCTTGAAAAGGACAATGACTACCCTCAACCTGGCAATATCTTCTTGAGTTTCTTCTAATTTTCTCCAAGAAAACCCTCGAGCAAAACACCGTCGCAATAAATAGTCGAGCTCATTTGAATTTATGCCCGCCACAATTAAACTTTACAGGTCCGTCGCAATTTCGGTGAAAGATCTTCATCAAAACATAGACGAAACAAAGGTTCGTCAAAATTCTGACGAACGTTGGGGATAAAAATTAACAAAAATGAAAATTCACCCAAGTGCCTGACGATACATCTGATTATATAGCTTTCGTCGGAAGGTTTCGTTGGAAATTGGGGTCAAATGAGTTAGTTTTGTCAATATCATAGAGTTCTTGGACATAGTACTAATGAATTTTGTGCTTAAAACAAATATTTAAAAATGTTTGATATCATAAAGATAGTCCCTTAAAAGGGTGCATTCCACTCCTTGCCATGTACTAATTATAGGATCCAAGAATTCTCACTACATTGCATGTAAAAAATTCATTTCAAATCATTCTCTTTATGGCAAGGAGCTCATTCTAATCACCTACCTCATCTCATTCTCGTCTTGCACTCAGTGGGGACAAGAATTAGATAGCCTTGTCCTCGTACTGCACTCACTGTTGTCCCTTTTTTCTTTTTGACCACCTTCCATTTATACTAAAAAATATTTGGATGTGGATGACTTTTTAATAGGTTGAATCACATGTGCCTTACTAGTCTTTTCTTTATTTCCTTTTTCATGTTTCTTTAATGTGATTGCATGTGCATAATGTGATCCCTCATACTATTCTATTTGATGTGTATCTCTTTCTTTATGAAATTCCTCTATTTGTATCTACATTCTTCTATATGTCATAAATATTTTCCTTTATCTTTTCATTTATCTTGTGTTTTCCTTTTAGGGATGATGCAAGGCATTGCTCTTAATTTAGGTTTCTTCCATGTTGACTCAAAAGCTTTTCCTTTATCTTTTCATTTGTCTTATGTTTTCCTTGTGGAGATGAGGTAAGGTGTCAAGAAATTTAGGTCTCTTCCATGTTGACCTGAAATTTTTTCTTTATTTTTTCTCTCTTTGTGTCATTCTTCCTATTCCATGAGTATTTGGGGAATGATGGTAGTTCCGAGCTCTCTAATAACATTGTAGCAAAGACATACTGACCCTAAATTTGTGGATCCCTTATGTGATTTTTTGGATTTCATTTTGGGGGAAAACCTTTTTCATGATGTAGCTTCATTTGGAAACATATTCAACTTGGCATAGGGCTTGTTGAATAAGCTCTCATTTCCTCTTTATTTTTAGCATTGATCGTTTTCTACTTTAAAATAATTTCTCATGGCATGGTGTTTATATATTTTCTTAGAGTGGGGGCATAGATTGGAATTATTATTTTACAACTCATGTGTCATTATATTGTCTTCTTACTTCATGTGATGTTTATTTATCTTGGTTATGACATTGGGTGGCATGTCCTTCAAGAGTGTGATCTCTCTTAGCATATTATATTCCTCTTAGTGGCTTGATGTGACACACTGCATCCCCGAAGTTAAGAATCTTATATTCTTTGACTAGTCCTCTCTTATAGACATTAGGCACAATTTTCCCTAAGTTAAAACCTTACATGAAATAATAAAAATTCCTTTGAACATACCCTACATTTACAATATCTCTTATATGGTCACCTTGCATAACACACTTTTCTTTCCTATGGAGCCATCTTGTTTGTTCATGGGTATCAAGCATACCAAGATTTTCTTGCCGCATGGATTCTATTGTTCATGTTGTGTGGCACCTTATGAAAGTTATCAAGAGGTATAGCTTTGGTATTGTTAGTTCATGGGAGCCAAACTCAGGCATGACTTTCCCATAGCCACTTGCTTGTCTGTGTGAGTGCATACTAGCTGCGTGAAGATGTGTCTTGTTGGGGGCTCACCTAATGGATGGCTTGAGGTTTAACTAGCTCTTGTGAGCATGTTTTTAGTTTTCATAATGGAAATCATGTTCCACTTGCAAATTTTTTTGGATAAATAATTTAGATATGATCCACATCGTGTTGGACAAATGGTCAAGGCTTGATCTGCCCCTTTTATTTTATTTTTATTTCTTCTTTATGTCTTTGGCAGTGTATGCTTGTATCTTGTTGCTACTTCATACATCATTTACATGTGTGTTATATTTTTCCTATATTTTTTTCCATAGGATCATCATCTTGGGGCTTGCACAACCCTCTTGATCATTATTTTCCTATCTCACTAGCATTGGTACATTTGGATCCCTCTCGATGTGAGTTTGTCTACTTTAGTGTGAGTTTGAATTAGGTTCATCCTCTCACTAAAGTAAGGGCTAAATGTAGTGTATAAAAATGTATCTCTTTTATATTTTCACACTTTTTTTGGCCATCCCTACAAAAATTAGCTTCTTTATGCCTTATTTGGTCCTATTTTACATCCACATGCCTTATTTAATGCATATTTCTTAGGATCATCCTGACACTTAACTAATGACCAATCATATTTTAAAAAATTTGGGTTGTGTTCCATATTTAGTCATCTAGGACTCATACACCACCTTGGGCATATGGGTCCCACCTAAATTTGAGGACCTGATCCTAAATTTGGCATAAAACTCAACATTTTTGAAAATTTGTGTCCCAAGCCTAGGCTATTTGGATTCATGCGCCCCAACTAATGTATGCGTCCTTCTTTAGTTTGGACCTATTTTAAATACAATTCTTGGTGGTATTTTATTCTCCTAGATCTGTTGTTAGCTCGTACAATGTTGTAATTTCAAAGAATTTGGCATAAACAAGTATAAATACAATGCCATTTCACATATTTTCTCCTAGCAATTAAAGTATTATAGAATATTTTTATAAAGAGAATTCAAGAGGATTCAAGAGCTAGTTATCAAGCATTTTGGAACTAAATTAAAGATTCAAGAATCATGTCAAAGTCAACATGCATCATGTGTGTTTTTGAGCTAACATTTGTGATGTAGGTTTTCATGATTCAAGCAAGCATTCAAATCAAGATTCATAACATACAATCAAAATTTAAGATCTACACTCATGCTAGCCATTTCATACAAACTTGTAAACTTTGTTACAAGGGTTTGACCTAGGTGTTTTGAGCTTGAAGATCCTTTAAAGACTATGTTGTAAGATTGAAGAAAGTTGTCAAGAAATTGTCATCTTCATGAAAAGTTATCTATAGACTAGAATTCAATCTTTCATACTCGAAGATTGGAAGGGAGAGAAGCTATAGAGGATCACTAGAGGATACCATATTTTTAGTGAAGCCCTAATACTGGGACTAAATCACCACCTTGGGAATATGAGTCCCATTATACCACTTTTCAGTCATTTCCTATAGACCCTGGTTTACTAGTTGTAGATTCTAGATTTAGCCTGAAACCTTAAACTAGGACTAAAATTCCCAATCTCGCATATGAGTCACAGTTCACATCAAAATTCATAAATTCAAGATTGCAGACCTTGTTTCAAGAATCTCTAGTTTTCCAAGTACTTTGTTTATTCATAGTTTGTTATTCCAATTTTAAGTTTCATTTCCTAGGTTACATAGCTAGATTAGCATATCACATTCATCTCTTTCTTTCTAAGAACTTTCTAAGTGGTGAACCCCCTTGTTAATCACACCAAAGGAGACCTTGTAGCTATCTCTTTTCCAAATTAATTCATTAGGTTGATATCTCTAGGGTTTCCTTGAATGAACTAAGAACGAAATAAGAAGAGGATTCCCCCCCTCCCTAGGTGTTCCATCTCCTAAAAGGTGGAGCACACCCTATTTCCTTTAGTTCAAGTATGATTAAACATGAAATGTGGATAAGTGAAACTCAAATCACAACATACACAAGAGAACACTATATTTACTTGGAAAACCTAATAAGGTAAAAATCGTGGTGAGGATTAGCTCACAATATAAGTAATGGTAAAATCGGTGAAAAAAGGTCTTACTACCAAAGGACACACTATCCAAAAAGGCTCACAATCAACGCTCACTACCACATAAATAAATACAAGAAGGGGAATGTGCAAGATCATGGGGGTCTAAAAAGTGGCAATGAGGAAAAAATGTGGTTTTACTTTACTTAAATCATGAAACAAATGTTGACTTTTTTTATGTGTCAAGTACAATATTCGTTTTGGTTTGGTAATACCAAATGAAAATGGATATCTATTATAAATGAATATTTTTTTCCTAAAATTAATTTTCATCAATTTATGCAAAAAAAATGGATGAAACAAAATGGATATCTATTTGAAGCAGATATCCATTTCAAATGGATATCTATCTCAAAACGGATATCCATTTCAAAATGAATATCCATTTTGAAAATCTTAAAAAGCACACTTCAGTAAAATGGGCATAACTTTTGTGTTATAAATCAATTTCATCTTCTTACGAGAACTAGAAAGGTGATTCAGAGCTATACGCAATGGATAAGATTATTTTGATATATTGAGCACACAAAAATATTTATAATCATTTTAAGTTCATCCTTAAGTTTTAAAATTTTAAATGCTCATAATTCTTGCATGCAAAGTCCTTTTTTTTCATGATTTCTTTTGGAAATAATCATCCTAAATGACTTGAAACATTATAGAAGTAATAAATAATGGAAAAGTCATATTTTTTACTAAGGAGAATACAAAATTGCATAAATCATCATAGAAGGCCTCCTTGTTTTCTTTGATCCTATGCATAGATTTAACCAAGTTGAACTAGGAGAACATATATATATCCCTCTATATATTTAGTTACCTCTCCTTCTCTCCCATTCTCCTTCATTTACCCTCTCAAACTATCTCCACTTCTCCCTTACTCTACCTGTATCTATATCTCTCCTCTCTCCCTCCCTCTCTACCTAGCTACCTCCCTTTCCATTCCCCTCTATTTTTCATAGGTTATATATATCTCTACATATCTCTGCCTGTTTCTATCTATCTCTCTCCCTATCTCCCTCTATTTGTATCACTCCATATTTCTATATCTCCGTACTTCTCTCTCTCTCTCTCTCTCCCTCTCTCTATCCCTTTATATAATCCACATTTTCGTCAAGTTACCTCCATATATCTCTCTCACTCATATACACACACACCTTTTTTATGCCTCCCTATATCTATCTCTTCATCTATGTCCCTCTCTCTCCATATCTCTCCCTATCTCTATTAGTTATCTCTATCACCTCCTTTCTCTCTCACTCTTTACCCCTCTATATATATCTCTATCTCTCTCTTTATATCTATATGTATCTCATTATCTCTACCTTTATATCATATTCATTATCTCTCTCCCTATCTCTTTCTATCCATATATTTCTATGTCTATATCTCCCTATCTCTTTATATCTCCCTTTATCGTTATCTCTCCCTATTTACCTATCCCAATATATATTGATATATCTTTTCACCTTTCATTTTATCTCTACCTCTCAACCTATCTCTCTATCTACTCCCTCTATATGTATTTCCCACTCTCTCTTTCTATCTCTATATATGTACCTCTTTATCTCTCTCCTTTTCTCTACCTCTATCTCTCTATCTAGGGTAATTGGAGAGATATCTAGAGAATGACAAAGACTTGAGAGAGAGGGAGAGAGGGAGTGGGAGAGTGGGAGAGAGGGAGTGGGAGAAAGGGAGAGAGATACTTGAGATATATATATATATATATATATATATATATATATAGATGGAGGGAGAGAGGGGGGGACAAAGAGTTACCTAGTTACGGTGGGAAGGATACATTTAAGAGAGAGAGACATGAGAGGAAAGTGGAATGTGAGTGAGAGAGGAAATGAGAGAGACTTGAGAGTGAGAGAGTGGGAGATGGAGATTGAGAGGAAGATGAAGAGAGAGAGAGAAAGTCAGAGAGAGAGAGGGAGAGAGGGGGAGAGAGAGACAAAGAGAGGGAGAGAGAGGGAGTGGGAGATACCTAAGAGAAAGAGAGGGAGGGAGTGGGTGTGGGAGATACTTGAGAGAGAGTGGGAGAGAAATGGGAGAGAGAGTGTGTGAGAGAGAGACCCGAGAGGGAGAAAGAGAGTGTGTTTGTGTATGTGAGAGAGAGATACTTGACAGACAAATTTAAGAGGGAGATAGACTTAAGAGGGAGATATACTTCAGAGGGTGGGAGAGAGAGGGAGGGAGGTGGAAATGGAGAGTGAGATGGAGATGGAGAGAGAGAAGGAGAGGGGGTTAGAAGGGCCTAAGAGAGAGGGAGTGGGAGAGAGAAAGAGATAGATAGAGAGAGAGACTTGAGAGGGTAATAGGGAGAGAGACTTGAGAGAGAGAGGGAGAGGGAGAGATACTTGAGATGGAGAGAGAGACATAAGAGAGATAGAGATGGAGTGTGTGTGTGGGTGAGAGAAATATTCTTTGGAGAAAGACCTAAGTGGAAGAGATACTTTAGAGGGAGGGAGAGAGAGAGAATAAGAGAGGGAGATGGAGAGTGAGAGGGAGATGGAGATGGATAGGGAGAGATAAAGAGGGAGAGGGAGTGGGAGTGACCTGAGAGAGAGAGAGAGAGAGAGGAGTGGGAGAGACATGAGAGAGAGAGAGAGGAAGGGAGTGGGAGTTGAAAAGACTTGAGAGGGAGAGAGATAGATAAAAGGGGGAGAGACTTGGGAGAGTGGGAGAGAAATGAGAGAGAGACCTGTTGGTTCTCAAAAATGTTGGTTGAAAGTATCACAAGAGGTTACCACACTCTCACTATGTTTTTGGTCAACTCACAAGGCCAATTGATATGGTTGAACCCTCTACTCTTAAGGCTTTGCTAAACCTAGGCGGGCACACCTATATGGGTGATACAAATTTTGAATTACGTTTCTTAGTTGATCTAACTATCCACAAATGGCAATTTAATAATAAAAAGATATGATCCTAATTTGGTATAGCTTGTATATGCAATATCAAGGTGTGAATCAATATGTTTAATTAAAGAGATGTCAAATGAAATTACTAGAACTAATGTAATCTAAATAGGGGAGACCAGTGCCTTGTTGGGTAAAACGGAGTCAAATGATAGATTTAAATGAATGGTTTCTATTGGGCAGGGATTCTAATTATTTGGCATATGATATTTAGTCTATAACTTGTATAAACATGTAGAAATGTAATTATCAAACTCTTCTTAATGATCCAAATGGCAATTTATAGATTACTGGGAATGACTTGAAGGAATTAATCTTTGCTTTGAAAGAACCAACCAATCACATCACACAAATACAACAAATGTGTACTGATAAACTGAGAATATACTTGATATGTCAATTTAAATAATAAAGATACATCAACCTTGGAGACACTCTGATAATATTTCAATTAACTTCAACAAATAATTGATACCAAAATAGTGCCACAACATCAAATTCCTTTCATTTGATCCTTCAAAATTTATACACGCATCATAGTCTTCCTGAATGCCATCATTCTGAAAAATATTTTGCTTACAACAATCTATCCTCTTCTAATCCTCCCCCTTTTTTTTTCTTCAGATTTTTACAAATATTTATACATTACATCTCAAGGGTCGTGACCCTTCAATTTTCTGGTTATGGCCATTTACAATCTTCATAGTTTAAATAAAATATTTAATTAATTGCTTTATCGAAAAATTAAATATTTTATATTATTGCTCTATCTTTGATTTTGCTTTACATATTTTCCCGGTCTTTGAATTTTAATCTATACATTTATCGCTCTTCATATTTCATTTCCTGAGGCTTCCCTTGTCTTCCACTATCTTTACCACTCTGCCATGGGTTTAAATTTCCACCGCGGTTCCACGGTGACTGGCCTTTACTGCTCCCTCACCGTCTATTCCTATCCACCACAGTCATCGCGGTTATTGTTTTAGTGGCTACGGTATTGCGGTAATCGCTACCCGTCTGCTACTTCGTTGCCTCGCTGTTCATCACCCGTCCACCACAATCACCATGGTCTAGTCAGAGACTATCCATGGTACCGCAGTCACTGGCTTGACTGCCAATGGTACCGTGGTAGCCATTCCACAAACTGCTAACTGTTCTCCCTTTAGTTACCACAATCACCGTGGTCTATGTCATTGTCGATGGCGATAATGCGGTGCCTATCTTTACCACTGACTTCAGTGCTACCGCAACCATTGTTATGATAGGCCGCAGTACCGCGGTGCCATCTGCTAACCATTAACTAACCATTACTGCCAACTATCTTCTCTTGCTCACCCACTAACTATTTGTCATTGCTTATTAACCATGCACCGCAACCACCACAGTCTATGAGATGACAGTCAGCGGTATCGTGGTGGACCTCCTTCGGTTTTTGTCAATCGCTACCACTGCCACCACGGTCTATGGTTTAACCACGTGTTGTACCATGGTAAGCACTTTATGCCTACCTACTAATTCCTACCACCATACTGTGGTTAAATTTTGGGAGCCTGCGGTAAGGTGGTAAACACATAGAAATGAGAATTTTAAGGGAGGGGTGAAGTTGTAAGGTGCATGTGAATGGCATAAATATGTTTAAAGGAAAATTTAGTAAATTAATGAGTGTAAATGGGTGAAAAACCTTAGGGTTTTAAATATGAATTTCTAGGTTTTAACAGTGGCTCCCTCTAGGGATGAATGATTGTGAGATCATTGCAAGAATCCAAAATATATGTGGTAGAGCAGAGAAAACTCATGGATAAAAGAAACTGGAGATGAACATGATCCTAAACTACTATACATGGAGAAAAGATCAAATAAGGGATTCTAGGATTGTCCATGTACTGGCAATTTTCTGTATCCTTTTCTTCCTATATTACTGTGCATGGGAAATTTTATGAGAAGTCTTATCCAAGAGTTGTCCATGTACTGGCAACCCTTGATCTTCTGTGAATTTTAAGAGAAAAAGTTCTTCAAAAATTGCCCATGTATAGGCAACTCCTACCTTTTACCACTCATATTTTGTAAATAATATGAATCCTCTCCTTGCTTGCCAATAATAACAAAAGGTCCTAACCACAGTGGCTCAAATTTTCCATGTTTTCCCTTCTCTTGGAATTTGGCATTCCATATCAACACCAGATCATCCTTTTCAAATTTTCTACTTCTTGCTTTTTTGTGAAACAAATATTTCATTTCTGCCTACAATTTCATGTTCTAGTTTTGAGTTGTTCTTCTTATTTCATCAAGTTATGCAAATTGCTCCATTCTCTCCTCCATTGGTTTAGGAACATCTATATCCTCTTGAGGGATAAATTTGTATACTGGCAATAAATTTTGCAGAGGCATCCTAGCTTGCGTTCCATAGACTAATTCATATGGGGATTTCCCAATTGCCCTTTTGATGGTAATTCTATCTGCCCATACAACCAATCTTAGCTTTGAATCCCAAGCTTTTTTGTTGTTACCTAGCATCCTTTTTATAATTTTAAAAGACTTTTTTTGCTAGATTCTGCCTGACCATTAGCTTGTGGATGTTAGAGTAATAATTTATTACGCTTAATTAATTACATCATACTGGTTAATTAATTAAGTCACTTATTCCTCTAGTTGCTTAAGCTAAACTTAGGTGTATTAATAATTATTTATTAATTATTAAGTGTGCACACTAGGGTTTCATTTAGGGTTTCTTGATCTCCTTCATAAGGATTGATCTCTTTGTAATAATTGAGATTCTGATAATGCATTTTACACTTTGAGGTTTACAGATCTTCTCTGGTTCTGAATGTCTTTTGCATGTGACAGGTATCCATTTGCATGCAGGTGATCTTGGATTCTAACATGGTATCAGAGCTCCAGACCTGCCGCTGCCTGTTCGTGATCTGAAGATACGGCTTCTTAGTGAGTTTCAAGTGCAAGGGTTTCTACAGGCATCTTTTTTTGCAAGATCTGGGGGTAGCCAAATTTTCGGGACACTATGGGCTCAAACGAACGTCGCCATCGCGTTCGTAGCACCCTAAAACCTTAGAAACGCCTGTCAAATCGTCTATTTTCAAGCAGTTGGTTTCTGAGGGAAAATTTTTTTGCCAGAGAGGCCGTACGGCCTCCCCGGCACGCTTCACAAGGCACAAACTTTGAAATTTTTTTTTAAAAAATGGAGTTTTTGGGAATCGGGCTGACGCTTCTAGTTCGGAAGACTCCCGCCGCCGGGCAGCCGCCGGCCCGCCACTGCCACCGCTTTTGCCACCATCTCGCCGCCATCCTCCGCCCAGCCCAGCCGCTGGCCCAAACAGCCCGCCAAGGTCATATGGGAGACCGGGAGCTCCGCGCCCGGCCCCCGGCCCACTCACAGTCATATGGCGACAAGGGGCCGAAATTTTTTTCTGTAGGGGGCCGAATTTTTGCACCGATGGCCAGATGGCCGTCAAATTTTTTGCAGTGAAGTGCTGATGTCAGCATGACGTCATCGGATGTACGGCAGTTTGTCACCCTAACCCTTATTTGCCTTAAAAGAGCATTTTTTTTGTTTTTGGCATAACTTGGGCATACGGTATCGAAATCGGGAAAACGAGATATCGCCGGAAAGTTGGTTCTGAGCACTATCCTGTGGTGCTATTTATTTTATAGTATTTTCCTATTTTCCTACATTTATTGCTGTTTGAATTCAGATGTTTTTTTAATGCTTCCGAGCTCATAACTTTTTGCCACGATCTCCGATTTTCACTATCTTTGCGGCATTGGAAAGGTATTGAGGAGCTCTATGTTGTTGTCCATGCACTTTTTTCTGTATCTGTTCCAGGTTTTTCATTATTCCAGATTTGGCCCGATGGGTGTTTTGGAGATTACCTGGATATTTTGGCAGTTGGGAGAGTGCATCTTGCATCTTTGCACTTCATTTTCAGTGATACATCATTTAATAATCGACTGCTGCTTCATAGATTCCAGAGTTGTTCCTGTTTGGAGTTTTTGAGTGTTCCGTGGCATCGGGTCTGATGTTGCATAATTATGATTTCGATATGGTTTCTTGTAGACAAAAGTATCTTTCCTTGCTTGCCAGATTGCGGTTCCAGTGTTACTCTATAGTGTTCTTCCAGTGCTTCTTTGC
The DNA here is from genome assembly GCA_007115665.2 of Sequoiadendron giganteum. Classification (NCBI taxonomy): domain Eukaryota; kingdom Viridiplantae; phylum Streptophyta; class Pinopsida; order Cupressales; family Cupressaceae; genus Sequoiadendron; species Sequoiadendron giganteum. The sequence continues at coordinate 814,775,386 of CM021102.1, forward strand.
AGCATGTCATATCATTGTAGGGGGGTTTTGTCCCACTGGGTTTTCCTCCTCTACCTCTTTCTTGCATTTGTAAATGGGTACCTGATCAGGCCTAGTTGTCGGGACCCATCTTTGCTTGCATGCATCTTATTCTAGTGTTTTAGCTTCTTCCTAAGTTCATTTTAAGGGGGGGTGTTAGAGTAATAATTTATTACGCTTAATTAATTACATCATACTGGTTAATTAATTAAGTCACTTATTCCTCTAGTTGCTTAAGCTAAACTTAGGCGCATTAATAATTATTTATTAATTATTAAGTGTGCACACTAGGGTTTCATTTAGGGTTTCTTGATCTCCTTCATAAGGATTGATCTCTTTGTAATAATTGAGATTCTAATAATGCATTTTACACTTTGAGGTTTACAGATCTTCTCTGGTTCTAAATGTCTTTTGCATGTGACAGGTATCCATTTGCATGCAGGTGATCTTGGATTCTAACAGTGGATGATATGGGGCGGAGTAAGAAACAATGATACCATATGTCTTGCAAAACTCTCTGAACTCATCGGACCTAAAACACATGCCATTATTTGTAATCACTCTCAATGGTGTACCAAACCTAGTAATAATGTTATCCATCAGAAAGTTGATCACAACTTTATTCATTGCTTACTTGGTTGGGATTGCCTCTACCCATTTGGTGAAATAATCAGTGGCTACTAATATCCACCTATGTCCTCCACTTGACTTCTCTTGTATTTCTCTAATGAAATCAATCCCCCATTGGTGAAAAGGGGCTTCAATCTGCATAGGTCTGAGCAGTAAAGCTCCCTCATACTTTATTTTCCCCAAGAATTTTTGGCATGCCTCACACTTCCTGACATATGAAAATGAATCATTGAATACTTTTGGCCAGTAATATCCCGCCCTGAGGATTTTATGTGCAGTTGTCTTTGCTGAATAATGTCCTTGATAGACTCCTTCATGCATTTCTTTCAGAAAATGATCAGCTTGTGATTCATCCAAACATAACAGCAACATTCCATCCCTATTTTTCTAGAATAGATCTCCTTCTATAAATACATATTTTGAAGCTTGAAGTTTTAAAGTTCTTTTTTGGTTATCACTGAGTCCTTCTAGGAATTTTGTGTTTCTAAGGTAATACATGATGTCTATGTACCAGAATGTATGTTCAATACTTGCAATTTCATTTCCTTCTCCTTGTACATTGCAGATTTAGTTTGCCTCAATGTTTATCTCTGTCATCAATTTGGCCAATCCTTGGCCTCTTATCAATTTAGTTATCTGTATTTCCATATCAAATTCCTGAATTTTGTTAATCCACTTGCACCTTTTCCCTGTCACTTTTGATTGTGTCAAAATGTCTTTGACTACTGCGTGAGGGACATATGCAATTACTTTGGCTCCAACAAGATACAGCCTGAAAGCTTTTGTGGCTTTTACTAGTGAAAAGGCTTGTTTTTCCATTATGTCATATTTCAATTCTGATCCGTATAAAGATTTACTAAAGAAAGATATCAATTGCTCATGACCATCCTTATTTTTCTGTAATATGACAACAACTATTGTATGTAGGGAAGCAAATGAAAATATTTGAAAAGGTTTCATGAAATCAGGAGATTTGAGGACAGGGGCTTCTTTAATGGCTCTTTTAATGGATACAAAGGCCTCTAATGCTTCTGAGGTCCATTCAATTTATTCTCCTTTCTTTAACATTTTTTATATGGGTTTGACAATCTCAACAAAGTTAGATACAAACCTCCTAACAAAATTAATTTGTCCAAAGAATGACTCGATGGCTTTCACATTTTTAGGGATAGGAACTTTATCTATAGCCTCAACTCTCTCAGGGTCTATCCTAATTCCTTCTTTTGATACAATGTGTCCTAAGAGCTTCCCCTCTGTAACAACAAAATGACACTTCTTAGGGGTCAAATTGATGCCATATACTAAAGCTTTAATGAATATTTTTTCAAGGTGCCCTATATGATCTTCAGCCCTTTTTGAGTAAGCCATGAGGTCATCTTGATACACCACCATTATAGCATTGATCAAATCAGAAAATGCTAAGTCCATAGCCCTTTGAAATGTTGCTCCTGCATTGGTGAGACCAAAAGGCATTCTCACATATACATATGTTCCCCATGGGGTTGTGAAAGTTGTTTTATACTGCTCACACTCCTTGACCTTAACCTGGTTATAACCAAAAAAACCATCCATCATAGACAAAAATTCACATCCAGTTACCTTATGCAAAATGGCTTCCATGTTAGGTAGCGGGTGGTTATCTTTAAGAGATGCTACATTTGAATTTCTGAGATCTACACATAGTCTTATATCTCCATTTTTCTTTCTAACAGGAACAAGGTTTGATACCCATGTTGAGTGCCTCATAGGTTTGATAATACCTCCATCTCTGAGCTTGGTCAATTCTTCCTGCATTTTTGGTTCCAAAAAGGGGTTAATGGGCCTTTGTTTCTTTCTAAGAGGTTTTGCATCTACTTTTAATGAAATTTCATGCTGAAATAAATCCTCCCTATATGCCTTGAGGTCTTCATAAGACCATGTAAACACATGTTTATATTTCCTTAACAATGAAATCAGCATTCTTTGGACAGTAGGGCTTATCTTTTTTCCAATGTATACCTTCCTTGGTGATAGTTCGGTGCCCAAGTTTATTTCTTCAATATCTTCCCTTCTGACTGGGGTTTGTTTCATAAGGGATCGATCACTTTCATTGTATACTCTTTCCAAAGCTACCAACCCCTTGGGAAGTTTATTAGTTTTGAGTTGTAGGACCTTTCCAAACACTGTTTCTTCTCCATTTATTTCTTCTACAAAGGCATTTAAATCATTTTCTTGAGCCTCGTACTGGTCTATACACTGAAGGAATTTCAAAAGGTTAGTGTCATCATTGAAAACATGCCAACTATATATGTTGTTAGGTGCTGCAGGTCTTGTTTTGAATTCTACTTGGGAAACTTCTGCTAATGTAATATCATCTTGTTTTAATGCTACATTTGCCAAAAAATCTACCATTATGTTCTTTGATCTGTCTACCCAATCAATGGAAAAAGCATCAAATAATTCAATTGTATCCCAGACTGCATTTCTGTATTGTTTCAGTCTTTTATTTCTTGCTACATATTTTGATCTGATCTGAGATACAACTACTTCCGACTCTCCTAAAACCATTAAAGTTTTGATCTTGTGTTTAACAGCTAAATTTAGACCAGTTAACAAAGCTTCATAGTTTGCTACATTTTTTGTACATTCAAATGCTAACAAAAATGAATATTTATAAGTTGAACCATCAGGAGATATAAAAGATATACCATCTCCATTACCCTCCTGGCTGCAAGCTCCATCAAAATACATTTTCCATATTCCTTGTTGATTTTTAGAGATATTTTGATCAATTGGATCTTTGCTTTCCAACTTGGGCTGAGATAGTTCAACTCTAAAGCTTCCCAGATCGACATCATAGAAAAAATTTAGTGGTTCTTGAGGATCATATTCAACAATTTGGTTCACTCTAGGCTCTCTATACAATTTTACCTCTTCCCCATTTACTGGTAGGGTGTCATATGACAAGTCAAACTATACATTGCCCCCTACTGCACTAGTCCACTGTCTCAATAGAAGCATCCCAAACTAGGGTGGTGTGTCAATTACAATTATGTCAATAGTGTAAGAGGCTTGTGGGTAAGTTGCCAACCTGACTTCTACATTTTTCATGATTCCCGCAATTGGGACATGCCTGCTATCTATGGCGTAGCATTTACCTCCCTCCACATCTATCCATAAACCAAGCTACTTCATTACCCCTACTGGCATGATATTCATAGAAGCACCTGAGTCTATCATGCAATTTCTTACTAGTTTTTCGCTTATGAGTAAAGTGGTAAAAAATGGGTCAATTTGTGGTGTGTTCATTAGGTAGGCTTCTGGGATTTTTACTTCTTTCCTTTTATTGTTTATCTCTGAGACCTCTTTGTTCACATGGCTTGTATTTTGATTTCCTTTAGAAATTAATTGTATGGTACTTTCCCTATATTCTTTGATATTTATCATTTTAATTAAGGGAACAGACATTTTCAATTGAGATAGAGCTTGTATAAAATCAAAGGATGTACCTTCAGCTTTTATTGCCCTTTTAGGTTAGGTGCATTCTCCTTTGTTTTCTTCCTTTTCTAGTTTTGATATTTTATCTGGTTTTTGCTTTTCAATGGGATGTTTCTTGCTTTCCTCCTTAGGGGATCCCTTTTTTTCTCTACTGTCTAATTGTTTATTATCAGTCCCTTTTAATGTCTCATCTGATGCCTTTTTATTTTTTTATGAATATCCCCTTGGGACACCCTCATCTTTATTTACTGTTCTGTTTCTCAAACGATATTTGCTTCTGGCATCCTCCACTGCTGCAATTGTCAATCTTTTAATCTCCTCTTCACTAGGTCTTCTTATATTGCATCTATTAGTCTAACCTAATGCAACAGGGGGGGATTTCTCACTTTCATCTTCCTCATGGTTGGAGAAAACATGATGTTCTGCCATGTGAACATTGTATTTTTTGTAATCAACATTATATTCATATCCCTCCCCCTCTAAAGATGCATACTCTTGCTCAAAAGGGTTAAGAGTGTGGGAAGTTAGGTAAACATTTTGGTCTTCATCACCATCATTTTCATGTGTATCTTCCTCTAGTATTGATTGAGTTGTTACACAATGTTCTGGGGAATGTGGTGCATAACAGACTGAACACCATGGACTCTTATCTACCATATATGCTCCCTTTCTTTTTAGTGGATCCGATGTTTCCTTATTCCTTGGCCTAACACCTACCGGCTTCCCATCCTTCCAATTGGTATTATAAGGCATGTCATGCAGCCTCGGTCTCTCATTCCTATATGTGTTTTCTTGCTTGTTTGGGGGAACATATTGGGGAATTCTAGGATTTTCCCTTTTAGAAAACATCCCTGCATCTTTTCCGTTATTTTTTATAGTTAAGGCTATCTTTTGGGCCTTAGCCAAATTCCTAGGACCTCTATTTCTTAATTCATATCCTATCTTGGGGTCAAAGGCCTTCAAATAGATACTCAAGGCAGCAGGGTCAACCAATTTGGATGCCTAAGGTATTTTATTGTTTAATTTAACAAACCTTTGGTTAAAATCAAAGGCCGACTCATTCTAATGTTTTTATATTGTCACTAAATCATGTAATGCAAAATCTGATGTGCACTAATTTCCATATTGTAGAAGAAACTAGTCATGAAATACTTGGATGGAATAGATGGATGCTGTTGGGAGACTATTAAACCAATCTCTAGCATCCTCGATCAGTGACATCATAAATAGTTTCATTTGTACATCCTCATACTGCATGTCCAAGTCCTGAATGACTGGTTTAAATTTTCGCAAATGTTCCTCAGCCGTAAGTGCATTACTTCTTGTGAATTTAGGGACTAAGTTTCTCCAATTATTGTCCAGTGGGTAAGGATATATCTGAAACTCGGCTAAATCAAATTGCCTAATCATAGTTGTGCATTGTGGGGGAGTATTTTGGTACTGTTGATGTTGATAGAGTAGGTTATTATCTCCCATGTATTGATGGCCTTGTGGGGGTATATACTGCTAATAAGGAGGTGGCTGAATATTTTGGTGTTGTGGTGGAGCATTTGTGTTTCTATTATGATTCCTTGGCGGATTTCGGTGGGCTTGTGGGGAATTTGATGGCTTCCTATTATTTTTCTTATGAGGAGAGGTATATTTCAGTGAATTAGCCTTTGGTGTTTTGATCTCAACTTTGTGTAACTTCATTCTTCTTAATTCTTCCATAGCTTGAAGTTGTTGCTCATACTCCACCCTTAACCTTTCTGCATTTTGTTTCAAATTCAGCCATGTGTTCAACAACTTTCTCAGGGTCCTCTAGATAGGAGGGATTTCTCCTTCCTTCAGGAGTATGGATTTCTTTATATGGGCTCTCTTGGTTTGCAAGTGTATCATATGAATTGTATGTTTCTAGTAACAACATTGATGCTTTGTTTTTTGTTGTTGTGTCCAATTCGTCAAACACTTTCTTGCTCTAATTATTTTTGTGATTTGACTTTCCTTTATTATCAGAACCATCCCCCTCCTTGTACAAATATCTCCTTCCTTGCATGTTGTGAGAGACTGTGATGGTCTAAACTCTATGTTGATTCCTTTCTGACTTTTATCTTATTGTATCATTTTCAATGTTTTTATTCATTCAAAGTCGCCACCCACTTTTTCTAAAAGTGAGAAAAGATTTTGTGGTTATCTTACCTAGCAGAGTCAATTTCTTTCAAATTTTACTTATGGTTTTCTATAATGACTTTATATGGAAAGGTTGTCTATTACCAGACAATTCTTCTAGTTTTTCCCCAACAGAGTCGCCAATTTGTTGGTTCTCAAAAACGTTGGTTGAAACTACCACAAGAGGTTGCCACACTCTCACTATGTTTTTGGTCAACTAACAAGGCCAACTGATATGGTTGAACCCTCTACTCTTAAGGCTCTACTAAACTTAGGCGGGTGCACCTATATGGGTGATACAAATTTTGAATTACGTTTCTTACTTGATCTAACTATCCACAAATGGAAATTTAATAATGGAAAGGTATGATCCTAACTTGGTATAAATTTTATATGCAATATCAAGGTGTGAATCAATATGTTTAATTAAAGAGATGTCAAATGAAATGACTAGAACTAATGTAATCTAAATAGGGGAGACCAGTGCCTTGTTGGGTAAAACAGAGTCAAATGATAGCTTTAATGGTTTCTATCTGGCAGGGATTCTAATTATTTGGCATATGATATTTAGTCTATAACTTGTATAAACATGTAGGAATGTAATTATCAAACTCTTCTTAATGATCCAAATGACAATTTATAGATTACTGCGAATGACTTGAAGGAATTTATCTTTTCTTTGAAAGAACCAACCAATCACACCACACAAATACAACAAATGTGTACTGATAAACTGAGAATATACTTGATATGCCAATTTAAATAATAAAGAAACATCAACCTTGGAGACAATCTGATAATATTTCAATTAACTTCAACAAATAATTGATACCAAAATAGTGCCACAACATCAAATTCCTTTCATTTGATCCTTCAAAATTTATACATGCATCATAGTCTTCCCAAATTCCATCATTCTGAAAATAATTTTGCTTACAACAATCTATCCTCTTCTAATCCTCCCCTTTGTTTTTTCTTCATATTTTTACAAATATTTATACATTACATCTCAAGGGTCATGACCCTTCAATTTTCTGGTTATGGCCATTTACAATCTTCATAGTTTAAATAAAATATTTAATTAATTGTTTTATCGAAAAATTAAATATTTTATACTATTGCTCTATCTTTGATTTTTCTTTACACATTTTCCTGGTCTTTGAATTTTACTCTATACATTTATCGCTCTTCATATTTCATTTCCTAAGGCTTCCCTTGTCTTTCACTATCTTTATCGCTCTACTGCAGGTTTGAATTTTCCACCCACGGTTCTGCAGTGACTGGCCTTTACTACTCCCTCGTTGTCTATTCCTATCCACCACAATCACCGCGGTTATTGTTTTAGCGGCTATGGTATCACGTTAACTGCTACCCATTCGCTACTTTGTCACCTCGCTATTCATCGCCCGTCCACCACAATCACCACGGTGTAGTGAGAGACCGTTTGTGATATCGTAGTCACTAGCTTGACTACCAGCGGTATCACAGTATCCATTCCACAAACCGCTAATTGTTCTCCCTTCAGTTACCGCAATCATTGTGGTCTATGTCATTGTCAATGGCGGTAATGCGGTTCCTATCTTTACCATTGACTTTACTACTACCGCGCTACCATGACCATTGTTATGATAGGCCGCGGTACCGTGGTGCCATCTACTAACCATTAACTAACCGCTACTACCAACTGTCTTGTCTTGCTCGCCCACTAACTATTTGTTGTTGCTTATTAACTGTCCATCGCAACCACCACAATCTATGAGATGACCTCCGACGATATCACGGTGGACCTCCTTCGGTGTTTGCTAACCGCTACCATGACCACTAGGGTCTATGGTTTAATCGTGTGTGTTACCGCGGTAAGCACTTTATGCCTACCTACTAATTGCTACTACCATACTGCGGTTAAATTTTGGGAGACCATGTTAAAGCGGTAAACACATAGAAATGAAAATTTTAAGGGAGCGGTGAAGGTGTAAGGTGCATATGAATGAGTGTAAATGGGCAAAAAACCTTATGGATTTTATGGAAAATTGTGGGGGAAACCTTAGGGTTTTAAATGGGAATTTATGGGTTTTAATAAGACCTAAGAGGTTGAGAGAGAGAGATAGAGGGAGGGAGAGAGAGATTTAAGAGGGAGAGAGAGGGGGGGAGGGAGATGGAGAGTGATATGGAAAGGGAGAGAGAGGAAGGGAGAGGGAGTTAGAGGGAGAGAGGGAGAGAGAGAGAGACTTGAGATAGAGAGAGTGTGGGAGAGAGAGATATGTGAGAGAGAGTATTGAGAGTAATATCTAAGTGATAGAGAGACTTTAGAGTGAGCGAGAGAGAGAGGGAGAGAGGGAGATGTAGATTGAGATGGAGATGGAGACAAAGAGGGAGAGATAGAGTGAGAGAGAGCAAGTGGGAGAGACTGGAGAAAGAAAGAGAGATAGAGATAGAGAGAGAGTTGGGAAAGAGAGAGGGAGGTATTGGGAGTGGGAGATACCTGAGAGAGAGAGAGGGAGAGAATACTAAGAGGTAGAGATATGTGAGAGGGAGAGAGGGATGGAGAGAGGAAAGAGTGGGAGAGAGACTGATGACGAAGATACACTTCAAAGGAGGAGAGGAGAGAGAAGGGAGAGGGAGGATGGAGAGGAGAGGAGATGGCTAGGAGAGAGAGAGGAGAGGGAGCCAGGGACCCGAGAGAGAGAGAGAGAGAGAGAGAGAGAGAGAGAGAGAGAGAGAGAGAGAGAGAGAGAGAGAGAGAGAGAGAGAGAGGTATAAGGAGGGAGATAGAGAGACTTGAGATGGAGAGAGAGAGAGAGTGGGAGAAAGAGATGGTGTGTGTGTGACAAAGAGAGAGACTTGAGAGAGAGATCCAAGAGGGAGAGAGACTTCAGAGGGAGGGATATAAACAGGTAGAGAGGGATATGGATAGTGAGAGGGAGATGGAAAGGGAGAGATATAGAGGGATTGGGGGGGGACTTAAGAGAGAGATGGAGAGACTTGAGTTGGAGATGGAGTGTGTGTGTGAGAGAGGGAGTGGGATAGACCACAGAGAGAGGGAGGGACTAGGAGTGGGAGAGACCTGAGAGGGAGAGAGAGAGATAGAGAGACATGAGATAGAAAGACCTAAGAGGCAGAGAAACTTGAGAGGGAGAGAGG